>JAXCLQ010047750.1:0-11140 GCA_035584115.1 Cedrela odorata | reverse complement strand
ACAAGGTAAAAGTATATTAAAAATGGTGTAGAGACAAGTCACTTCTAAGATGCAAGGAGGGAAGATGTTGTCAACAATGACAATGGAGACAGATTCAACTATTACAACTGAAACTGATACATCTACCATATTGCAAGAAAACCCTTTATTCAGGAGAGAGATCGATTCTTCTATCTTTCTACCTCTTTATCACATTTCTTGCTCACCAAAGTTAATCTTCCCGAATAAGAAATGGATTTTAAATCTTAAATGATTTGTTTCCTATAATACAGCATGGTAATCCCACTCTATTATTTAGAGTGACTGCACTTCCTCTTAAATTCTTTAATTCTGTTGACCACTTCTCAATTAATTTCCATGATGGCCCTATATAAATATAATACCATTGTTTGGTCAATGTCGACTTATATTTTCCTTTAAATTTGAAAATATTCATATGGAAAAGCAGTATATTGATGCAGGTTTGTATGAAATATGAGAAATAATAAGAAGTACAGGTAGTAACTCGTTTCAAAATATTAAAATGACCTAGTAAGTACGAAGACTTGGTGTGTGAATTAATTTATTAGTAAAGATAAAATTGAAGTGTGAATATTACAAATGCTCTAAACATATGAAGAAGAGCAATAAGACCAGCGGATAGAATTTATTTTCCTTGCCTCAGCCTTGTAAAGTTGGCCCTTTAGGTGATTATTCACACAAACTCTAATGTTTTAAGAAAAAAATTATTGGTCATAGATTTTCCTTTATCTACTTGGTTGATTTTGGTTTGCCTCTAATTTGTTATCCGGCCTTTTACTAAATCCGAAGCTGGAGAATTCAATGCTTTCAATTTAGTAATTAGCTTTTGTTTTAGTACTCATTCATTTCAATAATCAATTGTCTTATGCTTCTAATTAATTGGTGTTTAGGATTTTCATATGCCCTTTAAAGTAGATGCGTTAACTATTTGCATTGCACCATCACCTTGAGATTAAGTTGTATTAAGGAGCTGCTCGGTTCCCATATATGGTTATTGTTCAAAATAGACGAGCTAGAGTTGGATGAGGTTTCTGTAAGTGACTAAGGATGTTTTTATTTACGCATTTGGCACACGAATTGATAGCCTTACCTTTCTTTATCTCTCTAAATTGCTCTCTCGAGTAGTTAGTCTAATACTTCTAGATGTGGTTTCTTATTTTAAATTTAATTGAAAATATTCAACTACTGAAAGTTTGTGCTGAGAAAACTAACTTTTATTTTCCTTAATTGCAAGGTGATGTCTTAAGATCTCTATCTGATATTGATGATCTCGCTAGTATATTTTCAAATGATACTTATTAGTTATTTATAGACAATGATGATATTGTTTATATTATTTGTTAGTATTGTTATTTGGGATTAAAAAATTGATATTTGAGTTTATGTTATATTTATTTGTTATTTATGAACGATGAATATGCTATATGAGTTGAAATTTTTATTTTTTGTATTTACTTAAGAAGAAGTTTGGATGGATAGATTTAATTTATATGATTAATAATACTAAATTATTATTATTTTAGTTTATTTTTTATTATTTTTATTATAATTTAATCGTATTTAAACAAATCATGCTAAACAAATAAATGAATTTAAAAGAATAATCGTGTCTAAATGGATAAATAGATCTAAAAGAATAAACGAATTTAAATGAATAATCTTGTCATAATGAATCGTATTCGGATTTAAGTTTTTTATATGAATAATAAACGAATCGTATTCGTGTCGACGTAAATTCGATTCGTTTATCCGAATTGACACCCCTAATCGATATCACACAGTAGGCACACTGAATATCTTTGGTGAATATTATGAGATAATATTAGTGCAAGTAATATGATAGCCATATTATTAGGATATTAGTGTGGAATAACAGTTAGAGAATTATTGTTCAAATGTGACCAAAACTATGATGAATCACACGGAAGTATGTTGTTAATAATTCATCATATAACTATACTAGTATATTAACCACTCCTTAAACCTAAGACATCATAGTTATTGATCGCTGTAGATGCTCATGATTCATATGGTGTATAAATGCAAGGCTAATTATGTCTTGTACACACAAGCCAGTTTGGTCATGTATTGTTTATATCGAGATGCAAATGATTATCAGATAGAATCCATTAACTGAGTCCAAATTCAAGTTCTCAGATGGATATTAGTAAACTGCTGAAAACAAAGTCTTTGACTAAAGCATAAATGTCATATGAAGAGTTCATAGTAACAAGTTCAACACATATTCATTAATTATCTACATATGACTAAATTTATAATTTTGTTATATGTTAGCCTTAATTTAGTTAGGATTAGACAAATGAAAAGAGATTATTTGCATGAAATGTATAATTAAACATAAAATGTTCAATAAAGATTTACTTCATTATGGTTTAGGGACTATGACATGTTGTTGGACATTAACCATAGTCGTTAAGCATCCGAATTGTTTGAAATTAGCTCGATAAGATTGATTTCAGCTCACTGCTAACTCCACAGTAAACTCAAGAGGTTACAATCGATAACTTGTGTTCTTCCTTACTATGAGAGAGATTAAATATTATTCGCAAGAAAATTAGCACTGTCGGAGATAATATTTGTCCGAAAAGTATAAACAGTTTACACGTTAAATAGTTTAACAAACTCGAAAACTTTATAAATTAACCCGAATGTAACTCAGAGTAAGTTACAATATTCTATTAATATTTAAATATAAAATAAAATTAAAATAAGCTTTGTCAAAATTGGGTTGACTAGCTTATAGACCATTTTGCATTAAAAATGCTAAATAAGGGCAAAAATATCATTTATCTTGTTACTATTAGAAACCTTTTAAGAGAACCTTTGGACTCATTTGTCTTTGACTATATTGTCAACGACATTTAAGTAATCAAGTTAAAAATATAAATATAGGTTATTTTTAATTATCTTGTAATTTTTGAAAAAATATCAAAATTAGAAAAAGCTTTCATTATTTATCTCTCTTGATATATACGATCAAGCTTGTGAGCAATATTGTGGGTTTGATTTCTTAGAGACTTAGTAATTTCAAGGTTTTCTTCATCAATCTCTAGCTAATTGTTAGTTTAATTTTATATTTTTATGATTAATTTTGTGAAAATTAGCATAACTTGTATGTTTTGATGTTGTAAACCCTAATTATCATATAATCACTTCATCAACACTTTCACACATAAAATATTGAACTGTCACCCATGGATACTTGTTGAACACACGTACATCATATACCAATTGCATGAGAAATGGGTCAGCTTTACTACGGGTGTCCCTTCCCAACAAAAATCGTTCAACAAAAAATATTAATGCTTATTTTACTGCATTTGAGTAGTTAATAACTTGAAAATCAATACTTTTATGAAATTGTCTAACTGTTTCTGCGTTATCTTTTGATTCTCGTTGAAATACCTATCATGCAGTCGATGATTCTTACTATTGTTTTCGCTCTTTCTTTTATGTGGGCAGTGGTCGAAGTTAAACTCGAACTTTATTTTTGAGAAACGAATTAATTGATCGAAAACCAAAAACCACATTTGATTCTCAAAATCGTCTCCCGTTATGTGAACCTTTCAAAGAAGCACGTTATGAACAAAGTGTCCTACAAATGTAATAGGTTGTAACTCTAAAAATCTCTTAAAACATGTCTTTTTGAACAAGTCTAGCTTTGCTTCAATCAGTTTCTCACATATTTTATCTATAACCCACATGTGGGATAAACACCTGACTTGTGCTTGAAAAAAATCCTCTCTTTTTATCTTCATTCTTATACTGACACTACTTGCTTTATCACTTTAGTCTTCCAATGATCTTGCGTAAATTTAAAGGATAAACATATTTTTTGATAAATAGAAAATTTTTCAATTAGATTGTTCATCTGTTGTCTATGTATAACTAACTAATATAAGTTGCTGCAATGACAAAAAATTAGTTACAATTTTTTAGAATACATAATTCAAAATACAATTCAACGGTTTCTTAAATCACACAACTAAGATCAATATTTTAACAAGCAAAAATATTCTAAAGTCTTTCACATGGACTATTTATAAAGAAAAAAAATTCTTAAGTTTCAAATCTTCTATGTTGAAGTCCCTAAAACACCAAGTGAAAAGCATATGGATGACATGAATTTAAAATTTTGACAACCACACAAAACACAGGAATAATAAGACTTTTAAATGAAGTTAAAAGAATGGGTAGACAACTCATAATAGTTAACTCCCTTCTCACCCAAGCCATATTTTGATGGAGGTTATCATACAATATATCATTTAGTCCTTGATCACCAACAGATAGAAGGAAAAAAAGAAAAAGGAACCTAAAATTTTTAATACTATTTCTATTAACTTAACACTCATAAAACAAATTTGATATACTATAGTTTCTTTTATTCATCAAAATTTCATTAAAACAAGCCACAAATAAAACTTAAGGCCAAATTCAGAATGTCATACAAATGAAATGGACAATTCTTTAATCACATTGTAACCATCACAGCTCAACAAAACTTAAAAAAGCTTCAAGCTTCATAATCCATACCATACTTCCACAGAAATCAATGTAAACAAACGGAAAACAAAAATTAAGGCCAAAACACAGGCTCAGCAAATATCAGAACACACCAAAAAATAATCATCAATATATAGTCAAATTCATGAAATTAAGCTGAATTTAGTTTAATTTTTAAATTTTGACTACTACACTAGCTTTTAGAACCAAACGTCAAGAAGTCAAATTCATGAAATTAAGCAGAAAAACTAGCAATGTAACGACACAAAATTGGGCCTAAAATAGAAAGCTAGAAAATACCCAAAAGTAGAAACATCCTAATCATCAATAATAACCAAATAAACAACCAAATTACATAAACAAAAAGCTTCTAAGTTTCAAATTATACAATATTACTGAATTCTATAGCATGAATACCAACTTTAAGGAAAAAAAAAAATTCTCACCTAAAGAAGTACTCAATCTACCTACAAGAAAAAGGCCAAACACTACCAAAACTTGAAAATCCAATTTTCTTTTGTGAAGGTGTTTTGTTTTTTCTATAACACCAAAAAACTATAGTCGGTATTACAAATTGGTGAATACTTATAAGGTTTTGGTTTTAAAAAATTAAGTAACAAGAAAAGTGTCACACCCCGTCCCTAGGGTTCAACCGTGACAATCGCCACAAACTCTTATGATATAATCTATACACCCCGAATATATCAAGAGAGCTTGTAAGGCTTTCTTGTCAATAACCCAAAACCTAAAAACAGTTTATAAATATAAATTCACATCCTTAGGATTATCAACGTAAAAAAATTGATCTCCGTGATTAATTTATCCACAACATGCTCGATTTATATAAATATCAATTCAGAAATCATTTACATAAGAGTTGAACAAAATAATAAATTCTTACATAAACATTTAGTTACAATACTTTACATATATCCTAGAAAATACATATCCAGTTGACTCAAATTACATATGCGAGTCAAGAAAGAAAAACCTACAAAGAGTATCGTATGCTCTTTACTGCTACCACAAGTCCAACAAGTACTAGGACTCATAACTTGAAAGCTGTAATTGTAAGGAGTGAGTATACAATTATATTCAGTAAGTAAATATATATATATATATACACACATATATATGTACAGGCACACGCATTTTCAAATTCTCAGATATTGGGATTTTATTAATATCATGTTCGAAAATACTTATATACATTTTCATTTATAACAAATGACTGTAAACTAGATTATAGGTCTACATTTAATTTAAACAACCAAACCGAGCTGGCCATACTTTCTTAACTGTTACTTTGGCCGAGGTAATGTTGGGATCTATCAATGAGCTTTTTATGCATAAAAATCATATGCAATGAATACTTATAAAACAAAAACTATTTCTCAGGCATTGTAAAATCATTCATTTTTTTGTAAAGCATGCATTTATAAAAATAAGCTCGTCTCACTGATATTGGCCTCAAGTAGTCACTTGGTGATAAAGTAATTGTCCTCGTCATATCCGTCAAATTCATGAGATCTCTAACAAGCCGTCAGAACTTTCCATAAGGTCTTTATAACAGCACATATGCGCTCAGCACACAGTGGACTTACCATGGCTTTACCTTCTTATATCAACCCTATTATGGCTCCACTCATCTATTTAGCCTTTCAATAGGTTTGTCCATAGGCTACCTCTCTGTATATACAGTAAATAAACTAGCTTATTGGTCAAACAATAATATCTGGCCTTAATGACCTCATCACCAATGTACATGCACAATTTAAAATAATTCATTTCCAAATAATTATTATAAATCACATAAATACAATAGGTCTCCCCGGCCATTTAGCATGTATATCAAAACAATTTCAAGCCGCATACCAATTTATACATTATTCCAATATCAAGTTTTAATCACATAAACACATGTTCATTTCTCATTTCCCTTTAACAATAGAAAATACTTGTTTAACACACAAGCAATACATATATGTATAACACACACATATATATTTGTATAATTCATGCATATATAAATTTACTCACAACAAAAGAATGATAATCACTCCCATTACGTGTCCTCACGTCTACTCGGTACTTTACTTAGGTTCTCGGAACCTAGCATCACACATGCATATATTTATAAATTTCAAGATTCCAATTAGTTTAATAAATATATACTAGATGCAATTGCGTGGAAAACATGTCTAAATTTTCTTAGTTGATATATATTATTTCACAATGCTTAACTAACTATATCATTTATCCGATTTCCAATAATGAAACCCCATAGCCATTAATATTACAAATTCCTATTTTTGTTTTACACGAAATGTATACATTCTAAATTCCGTATTTATGTCTAAAATGGGTATACTCATTACAAATGTTATTTAACGCTTATTTAACATTATATAATTCTAATTTATTTCAATTATACACAATTCTATATTTTCTACGTGACAATCAACGTAAATTTTCTAGTGAACAATAATCCTAAAATCCATCATGCTTAAAATCTCCAAAATTGTACATCAAATAGATTAATGGACTTACCATGAACTCGTAGAAGTCTTTAGAAACTTGATTCACCTTTTTTTAAGCAAAAGCCCCAAATTCACTCGAAACCCAAATTTCTCCCTTAGTTCACCTTGTTGCTTTTAGCTTAAAAATGATACAAATTTGTTGAATAAATGGTGAATAATCATTTATTGGGTGAAATTTGGAAGAAAAATCGAAGGTTTGGCTGAGATTCTAAGAAGTACCAAGAGAGAAGAGAAATAGTGTATTTTAGAGAGAGAAGGAGAATGGACTAATGAGAAATACTCTAAAATTGATTTCCCCATGGGTATTTATATAGATGAGTGCAATGATTGAGTTATTCTTGGTAATCTTTGAAATTTTCAAATTGCCCTTCAAAATTTTACCCAAATTCGCTTTCTGTCGACCCCAAAGGTTGACACTTTTGATGAAAGTGTCGACACTTCTATAAAAGGATCGATACTTTTGAAGTCAATAGGTTTCAAAATTTTCTAGGGACAAAGTGTCAATACTTTTGGGCCAAGTTTCAATATGGTTGAACAAAGTGTCAATACTTTTAAAGGGGTCGATATTTTCAAGTGAAATATCGACATTTTGCATGTTGGGCTCTCAGGTCGATACTTTAGGCCAAAAACAATTCAAATTCTCAACTGACACTGATCATTCCATAACTCAATTCTTTTTTTTTTTTTTACCTTTTCTACTAACTTCTTAAAATAAATTATATTATTTAAATATAAAAAATTAAATAAAAAATGTTCATAGGGCTCTGCCCCTTAGACCCTCACAAGAGCGCTGCCCCTTAACCTCGCTCACTAACCGGCTAATGAGACCGCTGAGTGCATCAGCGTGGGACTCTATTCTGAAATCCTTCTTATGTTAAATTGCGAACCATAACTTCAATTTCATTATATTTATATCATTTAAGTTGACTTAAATTTACCTAAATCTCGATATTGTGTTAATTAAATGCATGTGCAAACATGAATGTTATAAAATTGTCTTTTTACCTTTATGCTTGAAAGACATAGTTTACAAAAAGTACTAGAATTGACGAGGTCAGGAGTTGTCGTTGATTACACTGAATTAATGATGTATAAAATAATTGTCCATATACTTAGTTGGTTCTTAGATATAATACTTTTCACGAATTATATATAATTACAAAATGTTTTGCACGAATTCTATATAATTCCAACAATCAAATCGATATTCTATACCATTCATGAAAGAATTTTGAATAATTATTTAGAGAATTCCAACGAGTAATCTTAATTGGAAACGAATAGAAAACAATCAAGTTTTTCATAATTAGAAGAGAGAAACAAAATCCACTTCAAAATATCCATCTTTTAAAAAAGAATTAAAGATAATATATCAAAGAAAATGAAAATACAACTTTGGTGCAATCTCGTGAGTGAAAGGTAAAAGTGGTGGCGTGTAGAGCTAATCGCAACAACACTTGTTCTCATGAGGGAAGGACGATTGCTAAGTTTGTTTATCTCCTCAAGGTCTGATCAGATCTGGTCTCATAGGCAAAGAGGACATCGGCTGTCGCGGCGATGTAATTTCTTCTTCAACGATGATTTGGTTTTCTCTCAACAGTTGCAATGGTTCTCGACAAATTAACAAACATTACACTATTTTGTAATTTTATTTGAAATAAGTTTGTTAAAATTGTTAAAGGGCATTTCGGTAAAAAAAATTAATTTTTTTTTTATTTAGATTAAGTTTTATTTCTACTTTGAGCTATAAATAAGTTCGGACTTGCTAAATGAGCTAATTTATCAAAATAAATTCATGTTTATTCATCTCTTTTGGAGGAAAAGGAGCACGTTTTTCTTTTTTTAAATAATAAAAACCCAATTAATTGTAGAATTAATTTCAATCATAACTTTAATTCTATTAAATTTAAAAATGGAGTGATAATATTTAGATTCATGAATTTTGGCAAAATTATAAATAAATATGTAGTTTGCAATTGATTTTTCTCATGGATCCTACTATGCTGTTGTTACCAATAATAAGATATGGATTTAATTTATTAATGAATACATATATTTTTAGTGTAATCTAAAATAAATTAATTATTGTAAGGAAATTTATTAGATGCCTACTTGAGATTTATGATAATTTTATTTTACGAAAAATACACACTTATCTCCCCTTTACCTTCTTTTGATCATGGGTTAACTAACTAAAATATTAAAATATTTCTAATTTATTTGTTCTTTTCAAGTAAAATTTCAATTTAATTTTTTTTAACTTTTATAGTTTGTTAGGTTTTCTAAAATAAATAAAAAATATTTAATTAAAAAATTCAGTTATATATATATATATATATATATTAATTTTCTAACAAATTAATTTACTTACTACTCCATATAAGATTCATAATCTATATTTTTAAAAAAATTATTATATAAATATTCAAATGATGTTAATTAACAACAATAATACCTACATTAAAATATTCTAATTTTTATTATTTAGAACATTTTTATACCATAATAATTATATTTTAATATTTTAATATAAATTATTTTTTAAAAAAACATGATAATATATTAATGACATTTGTTTTAAATTAATTAAAATTTTATATTATTAAAATTTTAGAATATAAATTAGTTCCTAAAATAAACAATAGAAAAAAAATGAGTAAATTAAAATTTTACTTAGAAATAATAAATTAATTAATGGTATTTTAATTTCTTAGTTAATCAACTCACAATCAAAATAATGTAAAAAAAAAAAAATAAGTGTGTATTTTCATAAAATTTTTCATAAAGCAAAATTATCCTCATGAAAAGTATATCATAAAATCTCATTGCTATGATATTGTGTCTTTCATGATATGATGAACATATATGATAAATAAATAGGGTCTAAGTTATTTCACCTAAACTATATTATAGAGTCTATCACCAAGATTAGAATGTAATAGATTCAATCGTCAATGACTAGATGTTGTAAATATAATGATATTGAAGATATTAAATATAAATATTACTATATCATTACTACTACGGTTTCCAATGATATTAATCATTAATTCATGAATCTACAAATATGATAATAGCATTAATTCATGAGTCTACATGGATTCATGGTCATTATTTCCTATGCTATTAAGGATTTGCTTGGATGTGTAACTCCCGAAGCATGAATAATGGAAGACTGTAAAATGGAGGATTTCTTTTTTTCTTTTTTTTATAATTTTGATTCCAAAATACCAAAAATGAAAATTATAGAGCTGATACATTTCTAACGGTAGTAGAGCTTTCAAGTTCCATCTTCATCAGTGCTACAAGAAATTAATAAAGGATTTATAAGTCATTAAAGAAAAAAATGGTCATGGCAAATGCAATTTAAGAAGAGCTTCCATGAGAGAAACTTTCTTCCTCAAATAAAAGATGTAATGAGCGGTATGAAGCAAAAGCTGATCATGAGATTGAGGATGCAGCCCATACGCACCAGTGCCAGGTACCAGCCTCTGAAGCTTCTCAACCTTTATCTGAACAGATCCCCGATTTCTCTCTCTTCCTGACCTTCTCCTTCTTCTCTCTTCCAGCAATTTTTCATTCTTATTATATCTGCATGGAAGACGACCCTGACCCATTAAAAATTAATAACTAACAAAGCCAAATGTCTCAATAAAACACAAACTCAAACTCTATGCAGAGGTTCATAACATTGAAGGGATTATATAAAAGAGGATAATATGTAAGGATAGTTGGTGTAAGAGGAAAATGGTTGTGGGGTTTTCGTTTCTTTTGGATTTGTGGAGAGAAATCAGTCTTAGAAAACTGGCCAATTAAATTAATTGCTGAACGGATGGGGTGGGGGTCAAAGTTTCATGTTGTGTATAGAGTTTGTGGTATGAGTTTTCAAACGACTGTATACAAATCTGTGACAGCTTGTTGCATCCACATTTTAGCTACTAGTTTTAATTTCTAAGGATCATGACAAATTCTGTCCTCGTAATCCTCGAATCCTTACAGCTGGGATTTCTTCTCCGCGTCATGTCACGATCTGTTATAGTTTTTATTTCCTC
>JAXCLQ010047739.1:8552-19857 GCA_035584115.1 Cedrela odorata | reverse complement strand
CATTTGTATGCTTGTAAATATCTTTTGGTTAATGTAATTGAATTGTCTTATTGGTCAACTTCCATTTCATCAACATACGATGTTTGAACTGTGTTGAAACTCCAAATGGAGCTGACGAATTGGATAACTTGTTCACAAGAGGGCCTGACAAGGATTATTTACAATCAGGAATAGAAATTCGCGGAAAGAGTATGGTATTATTTTGTGAATGATGCTTATGAAAATTATTTATATATAAAAATGGAAAACGTGTATTTGATTTTAATATTCTCACATCAAAATTTAAAAGAATATAAAATAAAATCATGGATAAAAAATGTTTTCATAAAGAGAAAAATCAAGATTAATTTGTGAAGAGAAAATAAGCTAAAATTGTGTTCACCTTCTCTAAAATGGATGTTATTTTCATGACTTCTTACTACACTTCAAACATTAACAATATGTCTTTTTGATTATATATTAGTTAACTATATATATATATATATATATGTATATGTTTGAGACTCTTGCGTTTCTAATTAATTAAAAGTACGACAATTAAATTGTTTTTTGAAATCAGAAAAATGTTCTACAGCCCTAAGCTATAATGGGAGAAGATAACAAAAGAAATCTTTGAAATGCTGGAAAATGTCGACAAACGTGTCTTATTGAGAGAGAATAAATTTGAACATATCATTTGCTGCAGTAATTAATTTGTTGCATGGTTCGAAAATTTCAGGGAACAGCCTATAATTAAACATGATTTTCCTGAGCACCATGTGATGGTGTTTAATTTCAAGCGTGTGGATACTAGGTTAATTCGAATTTTTGTATTGTATTTATATCATATTAAATACAGACTAATTTAAACTTAAACTATTTAATAATTAATAATTGTAAGAATTGAATATTCTAACTCGATATTATTATTAAATAGTATATTTTAATATTATTTTTTATATATTATAATATATTTTTATAAAATTTATAATTTTATCCACTCAAATCTTAATTAGTTTTATCTTAAACAAAATTAAATATATTTTAAAATATGATAAATATAATTAAATTTTTTTAAAAAAATATTATAAATATAAAATAAATTTATTAAATTATTAAAAAGGAGAAAAAGACAAATTATGCAAAAAAAAGTTGTTGTGTACATTACCCATCTTTTGAAAGAAAGTAACATAGAACAATATATAGAAAAGGCTTAATTGTTGAACATGAAACTAAAAAAGACAAAGAAATCCTATCCTTACAAGTGTAATAACATGTGTAATAAATCTGGCTATTAAATACAAAATTGTTGTAACTACAAATGTTCTCTTTTAAATCTTATATCACAACGTCCAGGTCACTGTTGAGTATATTTGTCCCTTGTGCCTTCAAAGTTAATGAGCTGGTTTTGTCTTCATCTTCAGCTATATTAGCGTACAATTTATTACATGTATTAACACCCCCTCCCAAACTCAAGGTTCTAGGTAGAACCTTGAGCTTGTTTTTAAGTAGGTAAATTTTGGATAGGACAAAGACTTGGTTAGACAATCAGCTACCTGTTTATGAACGTATATATCAAATTTCTAATTTTCTAGAGTTGACATAATCCATGAGGAAATGAAGATCCATTTCAATGTACTTGATTCTTGTATGAGAAACTGGATTTGAAGTTATTATTATTGCATTAAGACTGTCACACTAGATCACAGGTGTTCTTGTGGTTTGAATGTTTAGTTCCTTTGTGGCTAAAGTTATCCAAGACAATTTTCTACAAGCAAGAGCCATTGCCCTATACTCAACTCAGCCTCTGCACTCGACTTGCTACAACATTTTGCTTTTTAGAGCTCTATAAAACAATATTTTCACCAAGATAAACAAAGCATCCACTAGAAGATTTTTTGTTGTCCACATCACTTCCTAAATTTTCATTTGTGAAGGCATCTAGACTTGTATCTGTTGTGGCATGAAACTCCAACCCAAAATTAGTCATTTCCTTGACATACCTAAGAGTTTTTTAATAAGCAAGCTAGTCAGATTGTAAAGGATCTGGCATATGTTGACTTAATCTATTAACTGAATAGAATAAGTCAGGTTTGATTAAAGTGACAGATTAAAGATAACCAATTACACTTTTATAGAGAGTTGGATTTGATAATTGTGTTCCTTGTGATTTGCTAAGCTTTGCACCTGGACTTAAATGAGTGTTAACTCTTTTACAACTTTCTACATTTACCTTGCCAAGTAGATCTTGAATGTATTTAGTTTGAGACAGAAACAAACTCCCTTGTGACCTTGTCACTTCAATTCCCATAAAATAAAACAATTGGCCTAAATCTTTCAAGAAAAAGACTTCATCTAAATCTATGATAATATTTTCTATGAGGTCTTTCCTATTTTAGGTCACCGCTATTTTATCAACATACACCAATAAAACTGTTATGTCTAATCCTAGTTGGAATATGATTTTGATACACAGAACCCGCAATCTAGTAGAGCTAACTTCGTTTTATCAAACCAAGGCTTAGGTGCTTGTTTGAGTCTATAAAGTGTTTACTTGAGCTTTCAAACACGACCAGCTCTTGTTTGATCTTCCAAACCTTCAGGTCGAAGCATGTAGGCTGTCTCAGAAATTTCTCCATTCAAAATGCATTGTTTACATCCACCTGCCTTAATTCCCAGCCAAAAATCACTACTATGAATATAATTATCCTTATGGTTGTTACCTTCACAACAACATTACAGGTTTCATAAAATTCAATGACAGGGGTTTGATGAAAACCCTTAGCAACTAATATAGCCTTCAACCTAGCTACTGAACTATTAAGATTCTCTTTTACGTTGTAAACCTACTTATTTCATACAAGTTTATGTTTTGAGTTTTAAGGAACTAAAGATCAAGTTTCATTTTTAATTAATGCATTGTATTCCTCAAGCATTGCCTCCTTCCACATAGGATCATTTAGAGCTTGTCTAGTGTTTTCTGATGCTAAGATGCTTTGTGCTGTTAGGTAAGACTTTAGTTTGAATATGCTAACTTTGGCTCTTGTGGATATGGGATATGTTGGAATCATTTTGGTAAGGTTGTAAGGTGAGGTTTCTATTTATGTATCTATTTGGGAAGTATTTACTATTTGTAAAGTTTCAGATAATGTTTGAACTAGTTGTCACATCCCTTTACTTATATTTAACTATAAAAACCATTCTCATATTTAATATACAAGGCATTACATTTATTATACAAATCCAACATAGTTCAACAAACAAAAGTTCTTATGTATACAAGTTTATACATAATACATTCCTTATCACTTAGCTAATCTACAAATTATACACACACATATATATATATATATATAAAACTTCCAATACTCCTAGTAACAATCGCTTGCGTACTTTGTCACCTTTACGTGCTATTATCTGAAAAATAAAATTTTTACAATAAAGAGTGAGATATAATCTCACTAAGCAAATCATGCATGTTTTTATATGTCGATACAGAACAAAATATAAAAGTTTCAACAATCAAAGCTTTTTCAAACTTTTCCAAACACATAGAATTTATTAATAATATAAACACATTTAAAACAGCTTAGTCAATTAGTGTCACCTGCACCCACGGTGACCCGGATTCATAACGTAATTACGTGTTCCACATATAGAGGTCATTCTTATATCCATATAACAGAAACACACACAACGTGTTAAACATAATTCTTACTAGTTAGCAAGTCTCGCATTTAACACGAGACTCAACTAGGTCAGAATAGCATAACTAATGACGAAGGCATAAAAATACATTCTTATTTAAACATTTCACACATCGACAATACTTCATATTTATTTTATAAATGCGATATCGACATACAACATTTAAATTCACAAATTTTTATTTTTCATTTCATAAAACTATATCGGAGTACCAACATGTAAAAATTATATTTTTATCGTTCAACAATCATTTCATAAAAACATATCGGCGTACAAAAACATTAAAATCACATTTTCATCATAATATCGATATCACATAATTTCAAAACATTAAAATGCATGCACGATCTACTTACTTCGGTTCTTGCTTTCTGAATACATTCTTAGATTAATGTTGCGTACCTAAAATCAAATTAACATAATCTATTTCAATTACGCTTTTATACTCGTCGCTACATTCTTACGACATCTACATTTTCCAAACTCAACACTTAATGAATTCTTACAATACATTTATCATTATATTCACTTCATTTCATTATTTCATATATACCTTTACATACATATACATAAATATGTGTATTATAATAATTTTCGAAAAAATACTTTTGGCGTAAAATTTCTTAAACTAGTCAATATCGCCGTTTTTCACCAATTCTTTTTTCAACACACCAAACATCATCCATTTCCCAAATTTTTCAGAATTTACATACCTTAATATTTTAATAAAATCATCATAAAATAGAGTATTACACACTCCCAATCATTATATACAAACTCGGCCTACCGAAAATCGCCGAGATTCAATTCCACTTCCATAATCCACCATTCCAGTCCACAAATAATAATTTAACATCCCAATTCAACAATATGTATATGTATGTATATGTATATATATATTATAACAATTTTCTTCCATTCTTTCCTTCTCCACCAATTCAAATCTTCACCAACTTACGCCATTTTTATAAACATGACATACATATGTTAATAACCATTACAACAATCACCACCATATTCTACTTATTTAAAATAATATATAGCATCAACATAATATCCATTTCTAATTTCTAAAATACAATTTAACATTTATAATATAAATTTATCTATCTTTAATTCTCCACTATAATTTAACACTACTAATATAAATTTGTTTACCTTTAATTTTCTATTACAATTAATTTCAATTCACTAAGCATGCTACACCAACATAATAAAATTCTAATTAAAAAAACTTTAATTTCTTACTACAATTAATTTCAATTCACTAAGCATACTACACCAACATCATAAAACTCTAATTAAAAAAACTCTAATTTTCTACTATAATTAAATTCAATTCACTGAGCATGTTACACCAACATAATACAATTCTAATTAAAAGAAACTTACTAATTTCTTTCTTTTCTCTCTTCTTTCTCTTCCTTTCTTTCCCTCCTTTCATCTTTTCTTTCCTTCTCTCTTTTAACATTTACGTATCCTTCTTTTGCATTTCTAACCAAGTTGAAAACATCAAATTTTATTTAAGTATAATTACTTAAAACATATGGATGACTTGTATTACTTCAATTAAATCCAATGGCCTTCCTTTTTCCACCAAATTTCCATCAAATATTAATTAATTCTAATTTCTTAAAGCACATGGATGACTTTGATTAATCTAACAAATCCAAGGGCCCTCCTTTTGTCACCCCATTTTTCTCTAAACTTAACCTTTATTAATCCTTATCTACAACTTCAAAACATGCATAAAATTGTGTCAAGTGGATGGTTTAGATTAAAGAAAATGGGTGGTTAAGATTATGTAAAGAATTTAAGCAAAACCCAATATTTTATTCATTTATTTATTTATTTTACTTTATATATATATATCTATTATATTATTGGCCCATTTAATTTTATTTTAATCCATAATTTAAAATTCCAAAAATAACATTATTGATAATAAAATTTTTATTTTTACCCTTCATGGCTACTACATCTTCAAGTTTACAAAAATACCCTTATACATTTATTTTATATAATTTCTTAATAATTATGAGTTTTACAAAAGAAATCACGAGTGTTACAATTTTTCCCTCTTTACAAAAATTTCGTCTTCGAAATTTAATAAGTCTTCTTTTCTTCATTGGAAAAGCTGAGGATATTTTTATCGAATTTTCGCTTCTTATTCTCATGTAGCTTCCTCTACATCGTGATTCATTTAAAGCACTTTCACAAAGGGGATTTTCCTGGAACATAATTGCTAATCCTTATGGTGCAGAATCTGAATATGAACCTCTTCATAAATCAGATCTCCTATAAGCAAAAGTGGTTCATAACTCAACACATGTGTAGGATTAGCAATGTACTTATATCATATTAATACATAAAATACATTATGCACTTCAGACAAAGATGATGGGAAGGCAAGTCGATAAGTCATATCCCTCACTCTATCTTGAATCTCAAACGAATCAATAAATTTAGAGCTTAACTTCCCTTTCTTACCAAACCTCATAACCCCTTTCATTGGACACACTTTGAGAAATACATTTTCTCCCCTAAGAAATTCCAAAGGCTTTCTTTAAATATCAGCATAACTTTTTTGTCTATTCTGAGCAGTTTTCATTCTTTCTTTTATTTTCTCAACCACTTTACATGTTTGTTGAACAATTTTCAGGCCCAAAAATTTCATTTCTCTGACCTCACCCCAATAAAGCAACGATCTACATTTCTTTCCATATAGTACTTCATATGGAGCCATGTCAATAGTAGATTGAAAATTGTCGTTATATGCAAACTCCACCAATGGTAAATATTCATCCCAGCTACCCTTCAAATCTAATATGCATGCCCGCAATATATCTTCTAGAATCTGAATAGTTTTTTTCGATTATCTGTCAGTTTACGGGTAAAAAGCAGTACTAAAGTTTAATTTGGTACCCATAGCCACATGTAAACTCTTTCAAAATTTAGAGATAAATCGTGAATCTCTATTTGAAATAATGGAAACAAGCATCCCATGCAATATGATGATTTTTTTAATATACAATTATGCATACCTATCTATCGAATAAGTGGTACACTCAAGAAGGAAGTGTGCTAATTTCATCAACTTATCCATAATTATCCATATTACATTATAACTCTTATGAGTTCTTGGTAATTCCACAACAAAGTCCATAGTTATGCATTTTCATTTCCACTCTGGTACCATTAACGACCTTAATAAATCTGACTGTCTCTGATGTTTCACTTTAATTTACTGACAAGTCAAACACCGCTCCACAAATCTTGCAACATCAAGTTTCATTTTGGGTCACTAAAATATAGTGTGAAGATCTCTATACATCTTTGTGCTACCAGGATAAATAGTATACTAAGAATTATGAGCTTCATTCAGAATTTTGCTATTGTAGGCCATCATCCCTAGGCACATAAATTTTCTTCAAAATACAATGCCTCATCCTCAACTATTTCGAATCCCCTTCTTCCACCTTCTGAAACTTCTTCCGAAACCTTCTTTAAATATTGATCCGCTTTTTGAGAATATTTAATTCTTTGGATCAAGGTTGGTTGCACGATCAAATAGGTCATATATGAGTTATCAGCCTTCCTTACTACTTTAATTTGACACCTATAAAGGTCTAATAAAACCTGCCTTTGAGTGGTTATAAATGCGGCTAACTGTCCCGAAGATTTTTGACTCAAAGCATAAGCCACTACATTTGCTTTCCCGGGATGATAATTAATAGTATAATCATAGTTTTTCACTAATTCCAACCATCTTCTTTACCTCAAATTCAATTCTTTCTCAGTAAATAGATGCTTTAAACTTTTATGGTCTGTAAAAATTTGGCAAGTTTCTCCATACAAATAATGCCTCCAAATCTTTAAAGCAAAAACTACCACTGTTAGTTCTAAATCATGAGTAAGTTAGTTCTATTTATGATCCTTATATTCCTTAGAAGCATAAACCACAACCTTCCCATGTTGCATCAATACACAACCTAGACCTTTCCTCGAGGCATCACTATATATCACATATCCTCGACCGCTAGATGGAATTGTTAGAATCAATGTTGTCACTAAACGATTCTTAAGCTCTTGAAAACTTCTTTTACATTCCTCACTCCATACAAATTTTGTATCCTTCCGAGTTAGATTTGTCAAGGGTGAAGCCAACCTAGCAAAACCTTCCACAAATCTCCGGTAATACCCCACTAAACCCAAGAAACTTCTTACTTCAGTGACCGTTGAGGGTTGCTTCCAATTAACTATTGCTTCAACTTTAGTTGGATTAATAGATATCCCATCCTTGTTCACTACATGCCCCAAAAACACTACTTGTTTATGCCAAAATTTACATTTTTTAAACTTAGTATACAACTTCTTTTCCTTAAGAGTTTGAAGAACTATCCTTAAATGTTCCTTATAGTCCTCATCACTCTTCGAATATACCAATATATCATCAATAAATACAATCACAAATTGATCTAAATATAGCTGAAACACCCTATTTATTAAATCCATAAAGACAGTTAGAGCAATCATTAACCCAAAAGGCATTACCAAAAATTCATAATGCCCATACTAAGTACGAAAAGTAGTCTTTGGTACATCCTTATTCTTAACTCTAATCTGGTAATATACTAACTTCAAATCAATTTTAGAAAATACATTCACTCTCTACAACTAGTTAAACAAATCATTAATCTGAGGCAAATGATACGTATTCTTTATTGTGGCATGATTCAATCTCCTATAATCGATATACAATCTTAAAGTGTCATCTTTCTTCTTAACAAATAACACTGGAGCATCCCAAGGTGAAATGTTAGGGCATACAAAACCCTTATCTAACAATTCCTGTAGTTGACTCTTTAATTATCTTAATTCCACAGACGCCATTCTATAAGGTCTTATAAAAATGGGCAATGTACCGGTGCTAACTCAATACTAAATTCAATCTCCTTTTCAAGAGGTAACTTGAGTAAATCCTCTAGAAACACATCTCAAAATTCTGAGACTATAGGAATATGTTCCACACACATCTTAATCTCACCCCTCTTAATTACATAAGCTAAGAAACCTTCACACCCTTTTTCTAATAACTTTGTGGCCTTAATTGCATTTATCAACCCTTAAATCATCACAAATCATCTCCCCCCAAAACTAAATTTCGGTTGACCTGGAATGTTAAACACCATTTCCTTGGTGAAATAGTTTACTACTGCATAATAAGCTGCTAACCAATCCATTTCTAGAATAGCATCAAAATCATACATTTCTAGAGGTAATAAATCTACCATAAATTCCTTCTTCTTCATACTAATTTTACAAGCTTTGTAAACCGGTTGTATCATCACACTTTCACCTATAGGTGTGACCACAGACATTACATCCTTTAAAGATTCATGAGGTTTATCAGAAAAATAACTAAATGCACACGACACAAAAAAATGGATAGCACTAGGATCAAACAATACTTTAGCTTCCTCATTAAAAAGAGTCAGTGTATTTGTTGCCACTTCATTTGACGCTTGCGCATCCTACTTGGTGAGAGCATACATATGTCCTGACACCTTCTGCTTCTTATTTTGGTTTTCTACTCCACTATCTTTAATATCCACTCGCATATTCGAATAGTCTTTGATTTTATGCCTTTGCTTCCCGCAACTAAAGCAAACTTCTAACATGCAATGACAAATTCTAGGATAAAACTTCCCATAAGACTGACAGGGAGTAAGCATCCTCTACATTACTTGCCTATTACTGCCCATATCTTTTAGGTTTCCTCTTTTAGGAACATGTTTACCTCTACTACCCGGTTGAAATAGAGGTCTTTGTGTTCTGCCATTATTTCTCTCTTACCTCACATCTCCTCTCTTCTTCATGTACTGTTCCTGAGCTTTTTGAGACTCCGACAAATCCCTTTCTGCAATAATTGCTCAGTCTACCAAATTCGCATACACATTCAGTTTTAGGATGGACAACTGCGACTTGATTGCTGGACGCAGTCCTTCTAGGAAACGCCTACATTTGCTTTGCTCATTTGCAACTAAGGTCGTAACAAATCGAGCTAAAGCTATAAATTCCTCCTCGTATTTCATCACTAATTTATCTCTCTACACCAGTTTTAGAAAGTCTGCCTCTATATTATCCCTAACCCGTTGTGGGAAATACTTTTCCAAGAAAGTTTCTTTAAATAACTCTTACGTAATCAGTCTCCCTTTCAATCGAGTTCTCAACAGTCTAGCTTTGGACTCCCACTAATGATTTGCTTTTCCTTGTAATACAAATAAAACAAAAATGACTTTTTGTTTCCCACTACAACTGAAAGCGGTAAATATTTTCTCTATTTGCTTAATCTATGCTTTTGCCACCATTAGATTTGTGCTCCCTCTAAATATTGACAGATCCAACTTCTTAAATAGTATCAAAGTCACTACCCTATTGTTATGCTCCTCGCCATTATGCCGGTTTTCACTCTCTTCACTTCTTAATGCACCACTATTTCGAGCAATACCCTTAATCAATTTATTTTGTTGTTCCATCATCTTCATCATCATGTTAATGATAGGATTCTCATTTGTGATATTCCTTGCAGGCTCCCCCACTCTATTAACATTCCAAGGGGCCTTTGAACTAGATGCATTAGCTTTTGATTTTTTTCTATGAGACATTCTCCTCTATTGAAATAACTATATTAGATATATATATATATATATATAAGTCATTAGTATTTAAAGGATACAATAATACATTAGAATTTTCTTTATTAATCCACACTCCACTAAGAAGTAAATATAGCATAATCCAACAATTTCTCAATGCAAAATTATAATACAATAACATGCTATATATCATTATATCAAAATATAACAAGATCATTCTTATTTTAACTATAAAATTTACAATCATTTTAAAAGGGTAGTTACATAAAATATACAACAAAAAGAACAACCCAAATAACTAAAGTCATAACTACAAAAAAGTTAAAGTATATATACAAAACTATAAATAAAACATCTTAGTAGGATTAGACCCAACTCTCCACCAATCACTTGGATCCCTTACTATCTTCGGCTGTTCAAAAGGCATTTTTACCTTAGAAGGAAAAGCTCCAACATTACCGGTCTTCTCTTACTACTCTCACCCCTTAAGCTTCTATTCACCCTTCTTACCCAACTTTTTGAGGTTCTAAAAATATTATTTTACCTTCTTATCCAGTGTATACGCCGAACCATAAGTTTATTTTGATTCACTCCCTTGCCATAAACTCTTAAGCCCTTTAGTGAGCCATTTTTAACTTCCTCAGAGACTCCTGCACTTGGATCAGTTTCCAAAAATCACATGTTTCTTCCTCGATACCTTCTATGATAACTGGCACTCACTCTCGCTCTATTCCTGCCCGCCCAAAGTTTCCTCAAATCTTTCACAAGAACACCTCCTAAAGCACATTGTTCTCTTCTATCATCACATGTCTATAAGTCGTACTTAATTCTAGCCATATACATCCAAAATGAAACAAGATTAGATCCTACGAAATATTCATAATTATACTCAATTAAACAAAAATTGTCAAAATTTTATTATTATATTACTATTACACACACACACACACACACACACA
>JAXCLQ010047718.1:0-10835 GCA_035584115.1 Cedrela odorata | reverse complement strand
TTTAAAATACAAATAATTGTATGCTGCTGAATAGGCTATTGGGCAATTGGCAAGGGCAAATTGGTATTGTTGGCTCAAATGTCAATGTAGACATCCATTTGGATAAATTAAAAACTAGTGTCAATCCATGACTTGGTGAAAACTACCGGTACACAGTACGCGCTTGGAATGCGCTTAGCTCTACCATTTAATATCCATACAATCTTTGTATTTATATTTTAAATTAATTTAGAAATAAATGAATAAATAAATATCGCCGGCCGCAAGTTATTGTTGATGTTGTTTTCTGTTACAGAGCTTAAGCTAAAAACACTGCCATCTTCTTTCTCCTCATTGGACTTCTTCTTCTTCTTCTTCTTCTCTCTCTCTCAGAAAAAACAATCTCTACTAACAAACACGAAAACGAATCGTCAAAGGAATCAAAATCATCTGAATATATAAATTTATTTTTATAAATATTATGTAAATATATATAAATATAAATTAGTTTTTATATATAAATTAATAAATAAATAAATAAATTCAAGTCTTTCTCTCTCTCTTTTCCCTCACTTTCTCTATGAGTTTTGCTGTTTTATATCACTGGCGTTTGAGAGCCCTAGATCTTGAAAACAAATAAGGAAACCTCTCAGATTCAAGATCTTTCATTCCACGCTTTGCCTTATGCGGAGATCTCTCTCACGCCTCGTTTTCAGCTCGGGTTCTTCTTCCGGTAATACTTGCTCGTTCGTATTCTTTGTTTGCAATTTGTGATTTTAATTTATTTATAGCTTAATTTCGCACAAGGAAATGTGACAAAATTGATAATTTGACTGACTGATTATGAATGAGTGTACATTTTGTGTTTAGATTTACTATTTAATGCTATTGGTTTGACTTTCATTACATATATATATTTTTTTCTGTTTTGATACATATGTTGTAGTTCATTTATTGGTTGGTTTTAGTAGTTAGACAAATCAATTCAATTCAGATATATTTCTTTACGTTCAATTTTCTAGTTTCTGTTAGGTATACATCTCTTCTTCTTGTTTTTTTTTTCTTGGATTGACTCTTTAGATGGGAAGATTAATTTAATTTCATATGTTATGATTAGAGATCTGTTTGGAATTTTGAATGTTCATGTTCTGATCCATAATTTACTATTAATTGTTCGATTTGAATGCATTTATTAGGTGCATGCGGCTTGTTAATGATTCATTAATACTTTCCAATTTCAACATCAATCAATCGAAGAAAGAATCTCGAGCTGTTGTTTGAACGATAAGTCAGTGTAAAAGATTTGCATTATGTGGAGATAAAACTGTGATATCTTTGTTGCGGAGATGAAGTCGGTCAAAGCATGGCGTGTAGGCAACATGGGCGATTTACAGATTTTACCAGGACCTCGTCACCGGGCTCATATGAAGAGACCCGTTTGGATTATAGTGTTGGTTTCATTGGTCTGTCTGTTTCTAGTTTGTGCTTATATGTATCCGCCCCATACACGTGGTGCCTGTTATGTGTTCTCTTCAAGAGGTTGCAAATTTTCCCATTGGCTTCCACCAGCTCCTGTGAGGGAACTCACCGATGAAGAGATCGCGTCTCATGTTGTCATCAGGGATATTTTGAACACACCTCCTGTTCAGTCAAAGAATTCTAAAGTTGCTTTCCTGTTTTTGACTCCTGGTCCGTTGCCTTTTGAGAAGCTATGGGATAAGTTTTTTCATGTAAGATTTTCTTTCTCATTTTTTCATTCTTTTCTTAATCTTGAAGTGAATATGCGTGTCCTCTTTGATACTTTTTTGTTTCATGCACCAACAAATGATATTGATGAAATTTTGCCTCAAGTTGTGATTGATGATTGTGTTTTGCAAGGGTGGAAGGAGCTAGCAAGCAATGCAACTTGATTTACATCAATATATGCATGATACGTTTGCCATGTTGACTTTCTTTAAACAATCTATTGAATTCTAGTTATATATTAAGCAGCAGCTTATGTTGTTAGTTTTCAATTATTATGACAGGCTTAAAATCTTTTTAAGTAGTCTTTTTAGGAAAATATATGATGAAGCCCGTTTATTTGGAGAGCTATCCGGATCAGGGAGGTGGCATATATATCCACTGCTGGAATTTTATTAATTTGATTTGGTTTTAAGCTTCTCTTATGGTTAGAGGACTGTTATCTGTAAAGATTGTCTTACAGAAGTGGCAATTGTGCTTCCACTTTGTACATCAAGTTGCTGTGGAGTTGAGTTGCAGATGAGCTGCCATATGAGGTGTGGCCTTCTGGAAATATGGCTTAGTTATGTCTAGTAATAATTGTCAATAATTGGTGATCTATAGGAGGGTTTTAGCCTGAGTATGGAAGACCTGCTGCAAAAAAGTGTAAGCATCATTAACAATTTGTAATTTCGTTATGGCGGATTCATGATAACCTCTAGCTAAAATACACGATGTTTTGACATTTGGTGTTTTAAGTTAGGTTTAGAAAAGAGCAAACAAATAACTTGATTTAGATAGATGGAGGAACCAAAGCAGTTGTAGAATATTGTTACGAGCATAATTTTTGAAGGGTGATGCTGGACTGGGCTCTTCTTCTTAGACTAGACATTGCAACAGATTAATTGGTACTCTCCATCTCCTCTCAGAAAATCTTATGCAGTTGGTGAGTGTGCACAAATGGTATTAGCTGGATGCCATTTGGGCAAATGTCAGGCTAATTATGCTTATCATTTGCAATTATACAATATTCTAGTCTATTTGGGAGTCAAAGTTAACTAGGTATAATATAAGAGGGAACTGGGAATTTCTTTTTACCTCAGTGAAATTGTTTGGAGTAATTTAATTTGGCGGCAACGAGTTGTGAAATTTTTGTATAAAATATTCAATCATGAATTAGATGGTTATTGATGCCATGTCTCCATGTATATCAGTACTATATAGCCCTGTTCATTGTTTGAATACATGTGTAAGTTGTTTACGGCACATCCAAGGTTGGCAATAAATTTTGAACCTGTAATTCAATTGTATAGAATTCTGTTTTTCTCTGAGCTCATTGATAGCAGTGCTATATGGCCTGTTCATTGTTGGTTTACTTTTAGTCATACCTCTAAATGGAAGTCACTTCTGGCAGGGTCATGAAGGTAGATTCTCAGTTTATGTACATGCATCAAAGGATAAACCAGTGCATCTGAGCCGTTACTTTATTAATCGGGAAATACGGAGTGACCAGGTTTGTAAATTCAATTTCTAGAAATCATCTTAAGTTGATTTCACATATATTCTACCTCCTCTTTTTTCTTTCGTTGCTTTTCTTCTAGTGTTTTCTGCCTTGCTATTTATCTACACTTTCTTTTGCTGTTCTTCTTTTTTTAAGAACCTTTTAGCCCGTTTGGAATTTTTCAACAGAATTTTTAATTGTAGTTTTGCCATGAAGCATGAACTTCTACAAGTTTGTTGGAAATTGCAATTTCAAAATATTCTATATTTAACTTATTCTTTCTCTTTCTTATACTTCGTTGGTGCCCTATTAGGTCATTCCTTTCTCATTTTTTATTTGCAGCAATTCACTCTTTGATGGTGATGTTGTATTGCAGATCATAATTAATTCTAGCTGACTTTCTGTCAGCACTATCAATAACTCGTGGTATTTTTAGATCTCATACAAGATATGTACAGAATATTCCAAGTTGTACCACACCTTTTCTCTTAGCTTATGCATGAGTCCTTGGTTGTCAGGCAGTCAATTATAGGTGATATTCTCCATAGAAACATAAAAACTCGGCTTATTAGGTTTGAGATAATAGTCCATAGTGTATTTTTTGCCCTCTCTAAGTTGCATGTTTATGTTAGTACATGTTCTTTCATGGAAGTAAGAATTATGTCAGCTGAAAAGAAAATGTTTGAAGGATGCTAATTATTTTTAGCGTGGAAAATTTTCAGTAATAATAATGACTCGTTTGAGAGCAAATGACCATCCTTATTTTCTTCACGCTTGTACAAGCATGGGAAATTTCTACATTGCATTTCCAATATTCTCATCTTTTTATGTCATTCAAGAGATACTGGTTGTGAAGTTAATGTCAACGTGCCAGCAACAGTGTTAAAATAATAGTACCCTCTATACAAGAAGAATAAAATTGATCTAAAATTTAGATTAGTCAACGTTTCAGTTTTTTTCTATATTTTTTCTGACACATACCTACTTTAATGCCAAGGCACTTGATGTTTATATAATATAATTAAAATGTTATTGTTTTTCTATATCTTACCAGTGGCGTGTACTAAATTTATGTACTTACTGTTCTTTTCTAATTCTCATTGTTGTTTCTATTGGTTCTTCCGAGACAGTATCCTATGAGCAACTAAATCAGATTGCTTGGTTGATTATATTTTCAGGTTGTGTGGGGAAGAATTTCAATGGTAGATGCAGAGAGACGATTACTGGCAAATGCTCTAAAAGATCCCGATAATCAGCATTTTGTTTTACTTTCTGACAGGTAACCTGATTATTTAGTTACTTTGAGCTCTCTCTCTCTTCCTGAATTGTACGCTTGCTAATAGTTTGTGAATCACTCTTCCTGGCATTGCAGTTGTGTACCATTGCACGATTTTGACTATGTCTTCAACTATCTGATGTATGCGAATATGAGCTTCATTGACTGGTAGTGTGATCTGACATGATATAATTCAAGTCTGTTTTTTAACTTTTGTTGTGGATGTAGCTTGTTTTATTATTATTTTTATGGACTCTATAATTTTGTTTCCCTGGATGGTGAACCATCCAACTGAATGTTAGTTGTGTTCAAGACTAGTTTTCCCTTACAGATGCACACTGCTTTTTCTTTCCAGTTTTGAGGATCATGGTCCACATGGAAACGGCAGGTATTCTGAACACATGTTACCAGAAGTCGAGCTAAAGGACTTTAGAAAGGGTGCACAGGTATATTTTTGAGATAAACTATTTATTTATTTATAATTTTCTTACTTCCATACCCTTTCACTCTTCTCAAATGGAAGTTTCTTATCAAAAAGAAAAAATAAAGTCACTTAAATGCTAGTGGCCGAAGGGATCTCGATTACATGTATCAACTTGCAGCGTCATTTATATGAATCATTTCTGGTCTCTTGTTGTCGTAAGTTTAATGTGTGAATTTTGTGCAGTGGTTTACCATGAAGCGACAGCATGCTCTGATAGTTATGTCTGACAATCTTTACTACTCGAAATTCCGAGATTACTGCAAGGTGAATTAATTTTCCTATTCCTATAGCCACGGTGCTTGTGCTTTTGTCTAATATTATCTTTCTTGATACTTCTTGGTGTAAGTATGACTCAAATTTATGGCTTTATTCAAACTTTTGCCATTAGCTTGAATCTGTTTATAAGTTCACTTCTTTATTTTCAATTCTTTAAAAATTCTTGTATCTGTTGGTTCCATGTTGTTTGAAGTTGTTATCTACTAGTCTAGGTGCATTTTGGGAACCCTATGCAATTGCTGTCAAAAAGTGTTGCTCCTGTTTTTATAGGTTTAGTTTCTTGGTAGTTTTCTTCATTTATTCATACAATAATTGTATGCAGATGTACATAGAAAATTTCAGTAGTGAAATCAAAGTGAATGGATGTTTTTTTGGCTGCATATTTAGGCCAAAAGTTGACACCGCCAAATCTTATTTAACTATGGCTATAAGCACATATTTTTTTTCAGCTCTTGCTGTCTTTTTTTTTTTTTTTTTTCTCTCTCTCTAGTCATAGGTTCTGTTTGGTCAGTCAGCTAAAAAGGAGAGGGATTTTTAGTCTTTAGATGCTCCTGAGTTGGATAGTGAGCATTATGGAGTTCAGTAAATTTTGTGGGATAGTTGTATGTATGTTTGATTTTAACTCTTAAGAAATAGAGAATTATTTAATGGGTTTCAGACTGCCACTTAATTGACATGGATGTTCTTGATAATGACAGCATGGTGTGGACGGGAAAAATTGCATCGCTGATGAACACTACTTGCCAACCTTTTTCCATGTGAGAATCTCCCTCAAAATTATGCCTTCAACTTGATATTCATAATCTCCTAATGAGTTTCCTTTTATACATATCTTCAGATGATTGATCCTGGTGGTATTGCAAACCGGACAATTACACATGTTGATTGGTCTGAAAGGAAGTGGCATCCTAAATCATATAGCTCTCGTGATGTTTCTTATGAGCTTCTGAAGAATATTACGGTATGCTTGTGCTCTCTTTCATCATAAAAATATCCCATCATCAAAGCAATTTTGAGTTTTTGAGTTTATTTTTATACAATTGTATTACATCTTGTCCCAGTAACCTTTTATAGTTTGTTTACGAAACAAATATGACCAAAAAACTTTATGAGACAAAGGCTTAAATATTTGCCCATTAATGAAAAAAAAAAAAAAACTGCTGTCTCCTCCTGACTAGGTGAGAGTGAAGTGTAAAAAATCTGTTGGTCTGGTCAATAACTCATCAAAAATTTTGTTCTTGTTAAGTAGCTTTTATGTAGTATCATGAATTTTGAGTATGCAATTTTGATGGTGTTATATCTACCTGCAGTCAATTGACGAAAGTGAGCACGTAACAAGTGAAGATCAGGTAAACACTTCCGTGAGACATACCTGGTTTATTATACTTACCCATATAATTAGCTAATAACTGAAAAAAGTTATGTTTACTTTGGATATTACAGAGGTCAGCGCTCTTACGGCCTTGCTTATGGAACGGTATCAGACGCCCATGTTACTTATTTGCAAGGAAATTCTATCCGGACACGCTGGATAACTTGTTGAACCTTTTCTCCAATTATACAACACTATGAGTGAAATATTTTTGACTTTTGAAATTCTTTGGTCGGATCAACAGTTGCTTTCGACCACCCTCCACCCCCAAAAACTCTCCATCTTGGTTTCCCATATAGCTTTGGAAAGTTGTAAATTGCCAGATTATTGAAACTTAGAAATGTATTTGTTCCCTTAATTACCAGAGAAAAATATTCTTAATTCTTAGGTGCAAGCAAAGGAAGGGACAGACAACATGGAGAGTTGTTTAGATTTGACTTGTTCAGAGTCAGGCTGAAGGAGGCCAGCAATTTATTGTTGCTTCCTTTTGGGGCTGGGTAATTTTCTTGTCCCTCATTTTTCTACCTCCGTTTGGGCTATTAATGTTGTATTTTTGGGACTTAAATTTATGAAATGTTTAAAAGTGAAAATCTTTATCATTTTTGGTTCTTCCTGCATTTCTCTGTTTCTCTTCAAATAAAACCTTATCACATAAACTATAAATATTTATAATCTTTAGTGTGATTTTACAGATGAATATGTTGAAATTGCTTCACATCAATGACTTATCAATTTCTTTTATATAATTAATTTAATATATTCTTACAATCTTAATCTAGAATTCAAAAATGTCTTGTAAAGTCTAATAAATAATTAACTGTAAAATTCTGAAATTAAATTCCATATGTCTTGACTGACTCAATTGTAGACAACTTTAATAGTGGAGGTTGAGGGTGGGATTTCCTATTTGAAATTTTGCTTCCCAGTTCTATTTACACAAGTTAATATTTGCAAAGGCTAATAATATATTGGTCCCTGATTTTTTTTATAATTTGTTTATCAATAGTATAATTATTTATTTGTGTCAAATTAGTCTTTAATCTATATTGAAATAACTAAAATATTACGCAGTATTAAAGTTATATTTGTGATTGAGGTAAGTAATCTTAAAACTATATTTACCGTGAGAAGCATTAAATGAAAAAGTTTATCAAACACTTTTAACTTAGAGGTGGAACTATACTTGAGAAACTAAGAGGTTATAATGAAGAAATAAAATTTAGAGGTTAAAACATAAAAAAATACTATGAAATTGGGGTCATAATAAAAATAGATAAAACTTGTAATGGTCATAACAAAAAATAAAAAAATTATTGAGGCCAAAACATAGAAAAAATATGACTAAAATTTTGGGATCATAATGAAACAAATAAAACTTATAGGGGTCAAACATAAAACAAAATATTTATAGAGGTTAAAATATAAATAATTTTTTTTGTTTTTTTTTTTAAATAGTATTTACATCCTTAAAATTTAATAAAATAAATAATATAATCCCAATAATTATAAAATCTTCTTATAATAACTTTTTTAGGTTAATTTAAGTAAATTGGTTTTTGTTTTCAGATTCCCTAACGATTTTGGTTGTTCTTTCCAATTTTAGATCATTTCACATAAAGGAATTGAACAATATATGGCTAATTTACCAGCCATGGCCAATTGCATGGTTGGTAAATTTGTTTGTATGGCAGTAAAATCAAAGACGTGTACATCCAGAAGTGCTTTTTATACTAGATGAAAATAGTTCAAAATTTCAACTTCTGAAAAAGCATTTATGAGTCTTGACATGCAGACTTTTCCTCAGCCTCGCCATAGCTCTTCTTTGAAGAGGCCAATATGGATTATCGTTTCAGTTTCTTTGCTCTGCTTGTTTCTAGTTTTTGGTTATATCCTGCCATCTGCAAAATACAATTCCGGCTGCAACACATTTTTTGCTTCTTGCGGAAGTGCTGTCACTAAACAAGCTGAATCCTGTTCAATCCAAGAATCCAAAAATTGCCTTCATGTTTTGGACTCAAGGTTCATTGCCTTGCGAGATGCCGTGGGACAGGTTTTTCTACGTACGTAATTCAGGTTTTCTTTCTTCATAAAATTATTTATTTAATTAAGTTGTGTTTTGTTAATCAATCAATCAATCAATTAATATATATATATATATATATATAATATATAATATAATTACACCATGGTTTAAAAGAAAGAAAGAAATAAAATTATTATGTCTTGCTCGATAAATAATATAGTTAATTCATTTTTAATATTTATTGTGACATAATTGTTCTACAAAAGAAATTTTATTAATGTTAATTTTCATATTGACCTTCATTTTTAATTACAATTTGATTTATCTTTTGAAATTGAATTAATTAAAATTTAACACTGTATTACTAAGCATTAATTTTAAAAATCAAAGAGACAGACAAACAAAACACTTTAGGTAATTAAATTGTAAAATTGTGAATTAAATTCCATGTATCATTATTCACTCAATTTAAGTGTAAAGACAACTTTAGTTGGGGGTGTGTTGGGGGTGTGGGCGTGTGGTTCACTAAATGAAATTTTACTTTCCATTCCAATAGACACAAGTTGCTAGCAAACACTATGCTACCCAATTGGTTCACTAATTTTTTGGAGTAAATCTTGTGCTAATACAACTTTTTATAAATATAATTTTTAATAAAATAATTATTAATTATTTAATTATTGATAACAATTTTTTTAAAATTATATGACGAGAAAAATAAAGTAAAAAATTTAAAATAAAATAAGAGAACTTTTTAAAAAATTCAACTTCAAAAGCTGTTTCTTTTTTGGTAACAACCAAACAACGCAATTTTTTTTTTTTAAATTAAAAATTATTTTTTAACTAATTGAATAACCATATCAGACAACATGAAATATTAAATGAAGAATTTTGCATTGTATTTTTCAATTCAATTAAGGACTAATATAATATATTGTGAAATAGACCATTTTTCATACATGTTGCAACTCTATTGTGAAATAAACAATTTTTCATTTCTTTTTTGTGCAACTCTAGGGTACTACTTATTGTGAAATAAATCATTTTTTTATACAATTTGGTCCACATATCTATTTAATTAATAGACAATTTAATACAATGATTTTTTTTTTTTAAATTTTGTTTTATAAAACCTGTTCAATAAGTTTCATCTTCTATACAACTTTTCATTAGATTCTATAAATCATATCCATTTAAAATTCTTCATCTCTCGTTAATATTTCAACTTCTGAAAAAGCATGGCTGCTATGCATATTTTTCCTCGGTCTGGTCGTAACTTTCCTGTGAAAAGGCCAATATGGATTATCGTTTCAGTTTCTTTAGTCTGCTTGTTTCAAGTTTTTGCCTATATCCTGCCATTTGAAAAATACAATTCCGGCTGCTACACAATTTTTACTTCTTCAAGAAGTGCTTTTTTTGAACCAGCCGATGATTCTGTAACAGCTGTAAGAGAATATACAGATGAAGAATTTGCTTCTCGAGTTGCGATAAGGGAGATTTTGAATCCATTTCATTCCAAGAATCCAAAAATTGCCTTCATGTTTTTGACTCGAGGTTCATTGCCTTTCGAGATGCTCTGGGATTTGTTCTTCTTTGTATGTAATTTCAGCTTTTCCTTTTCTATTTCTTTTGTTTAAAAATTTATTTATTTCTTAATTAATTAAATTGTTGTTTTGTTAATTAATTTTATACAAATAAAGGCTACTTTAACTTGAAATTTTAACTTAGAATGGAATATGGAGTGGAGTTGATAAATTTTAATTTAAAATATTAAACATTACTTTAATTTAAATGGAATAAATACTCCATTTTTAAAGTATTATCTTAAATGAAGTGACATTTATTAATTAAATGATAAATTTTAATAATTTTATTATACTATACCACCATCCAATAATTCATGAATGTCACATTATTTGACAAGTGCAGTAGTATTAATTTAAATTAGTCGTAAACTTGAATGTCTGAACCTAAATAACACATACAACATCTAAATATAAGTGTTAAAATAATGATAATTCCCATAGTTGTATACATTATCCTAGGGAATGCTTTTTCATGTTTACAAGCAGGGACACGAGGGGAAGTTCACTGTTTATGTCCATGCATCAAACCAAAAACCAGCGCTTGTCAGTCGTTACTTTGTTAATCGGGATATACGCAGTGCCCAGGTTATTCATTATTTAATTTTAACTATCTGTC
>JAXCLQ010047697.1:0-19871 GCA_035584115.1 Cedrela odorata | reverse complement strand
GTAGAGGGCAATGTATTTATTTACTAAGAAGATAAAATGACTTATGTAATATAAATAAACAAATTATGTTATTTATTATCTAATAATATGTAAAATATCAAGAGCTTAAACGCTAAAATCTCCTAAAATAATTTGTAAATGAAGGTAGAAGTTTCTCGGAAAGTTTCTAATCGACGTCAAAATACACCAATAAGTTGACTTCGATTATTATAAAACCAATTTATGAACTATTCGAAACCAATTTAATTTAAGAAAGGACTTTCAATTAATTACTATGTTGAATTAGAAGTAAAGTTGTGAATTTCAACAAAATTTAATAAAAGTTATTGAATATATATATATATATATAGACTAAGACTAAGTCCATTCATAATTTCATAAAATATGCGATGGGTGCTGCAACTGTTGGGACATCAATTACGTATAATACATGTATATTTTAGTGAAGGTTTTGATTAGATGGTGGCCAAGCTTTTTTTTTTTTAAAACTAAGAAATATTCCATAGCGTTAGCACGCCTATCATAATATAAATAATTTATGCAAAACCAAAATTAAAAATCCAAAACCATTTTAAATCACTTTTTAATGGTCATGATATATTATAATTGACTGTATCGTAAATCTTTAAATTTTTTGTTACAATTTTTAAATATTTATCTTATTTTTAAAACTTTTTAAATACAAAATGTAAAAAACGAGAATTGTAATAAAAAAATTAAATGAAAAATGAAAATTTTAAAAATTATACAAAAACAAAATTTTAAAAGTTGTCAATTGTTGGCAACTGTCTCTTTTTAAAAGTGCACAACAATAACATAGCCTTATTCTCATTTCTTACCATTCATGTTATAGTTTTGTATATTTTTCAAAAATGTCCTAAAACTGATAAGAAATTGGATAAAGAAAATATATATAAATAATAATGGCGATTTATTAAGTCTTACCAAAGTTTATGGAATGCATTGCCAAGGGCAAGAGAAGCTTAAATGAAGCATCTCACCCTGGATAAAAATCAACTCCTTCTACTTCTTATGAGATAATGATTTTCCTGTCTCTATTTGTTTATGTTTTTACGAATGAACAAACATTATTTATATATCTTTATCAAATAAACGCCTGACCTTGAATTAAAAATAACTCAAAACCCTTGATTGTTTATTCCACAATTTGGTCGTCAAAATTTCATTACCATGCCATTATTGGTAAAAATATAAACAATTAGTGCCCAAATGTCGTTGCCCTAATTTCATATATTCTAGATTTTCCCTCTGAATATTTTCTCTTATCAATAATGATTCAAAATCATTTTTAAAAAGAAAATAATATCTCTAATGAGAGCGTGATATTCTAGTAGATCTACAAAGAGTTCAGTCTATAGAAGACTGAGGATCATATTAAATTGGTTCATTTACATCAACAAGCTCATCCATTTGAAATTGATCATTATTAGGCTTTCCAGACTTCTCAAAAAGCTCAATCTTTCTACCTATATCATTGTCCTCAATGATTTAATTCTCGAGGAACTGTGCGTGTCTACTAATCAAAATCTTTTGATCAACATAAAAGTAGAAATAATATTATAAATTATCTTTAGGATATCCTATAAATCGATCTTTTTCATATTTAACATCCATTTTTCCAGTGTTAACTACTTTAACATAAGCTAGACATCCCTAAGGCTTCATATAATTGAAGTTTGGAAGCTTCTCATGCCATATCTCATATGATGTCTTAGGAACTGCTTTTGATGGAGTCTTGTTTAAGATGTATATTACAATATATAGGGCATATCCGCAAAGATATGTAGGTAAGTCTGTGAAGCTCATCGTAGATTGTATCATATTTAATAAAGTAGATTCCTTCTTTTTGATATATCATTGTGCTGCAGTGTATAAGGAGGTGTAAACTGAGAAAGTATACCATTAATCATAAGAAATTCTAGAAATTCAGTACTTAAGTATTGACCTCCACGATCAGATCATAAAATCTTAATACTCTTTCCTGTTTATTTCTCTACTTCAGCTCTGAATTCTTTTAACTTTTCAAAAGATTCAGATTTGTGCTTTTATAAGTACACATAACCATACCATGAATGATCATCAGTAAAGGTTATGAAGTATGAGAAACTTTCTCTAGCCATTTCACTAAACGAACCACATACATCAATATGTATCAATTCAAGAACTTCACTAGCTTTATTCCCTTGTCCAACAAAGGACGATTTGGTCATCTTACCTTAAAGACAAGATTCACAAGTTGGGCAGAGTTCAAAACCCAATAGACCTATCAGTCCATCACTACCCATCTTCATAATCCTTTTATCTCCAATGTGACCTAATTTATAATGCTATATAAGTTTTGAATTAAGTTCATTTCTAGATAGTTTCTTATTAATAGTATTAGTCATGTTAATTTCATTAGTCTCAAGAACATATAAACAATTTACATTCAAGCTAGTGCCAATCAATTTATTTCTCAAATAAACACAACATTTATATCCATCAAACATAAAAATGTAACCCTGTTTACACATTTAATGAATAGACAAAATATTTCTACTGACAGTATCAAAATATATAGTTTTATAAAATACAAAAATATAACTAGAAGGCAGAACAATTCTGCACGTCCCTAAGCAAGTGGTAGCAACTGTTGCTCCATTTGTCATCTTTAGTGTCACTATACCCTCCTCTAGTAACTGCTTACAGTGAAGGTCCTATAATGACATACAAATATGAAAAGTGGCAGCTGAATCAATTATCTAGCTATTCGAATCTGAACTAACACTCAATTCAGTTTCTATAACATGACAAGAAAACATACTTTCCGCCTTCCTCTGTCTCAGGCTCCCTATATAAAGAGGACAGTTCTTCTTCTAATGCCTAAGCTTCTTGCAATGATGACACTTATCATTGGCTTGGTTACTAGCAACTTACTTGCCTTTGCCCCTTCTTCTTAGAGAATCTTCCTTTAGGTCTAACCCTGGAGGACTTCTTTTCTTTACTCTTCTATGTCTTACCATAAGACACCACAGTAAGAATAGTCTCTTTCTGTTTACCCTTTAAGACTCTCTTATGAAATGAAATAATTTCATTCATAAGTTCAGGAAGAGTATGTGACAGCTTGTTCATATGATAATTGGTAACAAACTGGTCAAAACTAGATATGAGTGAATGAATGATCAAATTCGTATGTAATTCGAAGTTCATAGAAAACCCCAAAAATGTTAACTGACCTATGAGGTTTATCGTCTTCATAAGATGAAACTCCAGAGGCACTCTCAGATTAAGCTTTCTTCTAAACAAAGCAGTGGACAACTCGCACCGCTGAGGCATCATCCATGTCCTCATGTTAAGTCTGCAAGTCATCACTCATAGCGTTAGCATAAACGATATAACTTTGAGATTATCGTCTTTCCATTTTTGGAAAGTCTTCTTCTCCTCTAGTGTAGCCTCCTCTAGAAGAAACTTGGGCATAAGCCCTTGAAAGACATAGCAAATTCTTTCAAAATCCAGAACAATTCTTAGATTCCGATACTAAACCTTAAAAGTTAAGTCTGGTAAGCCTATGGGTGTTTAGGATTTTAAGAAGAGGGTTACTCATTATTCTTCCACTAGAAAAGAGATTTGCAAAAAACGAAAATACATCATAATGTATTATAATATATATCAAACTATTCAGTTCTGGACTTTAAACCAAATAATACTCTCACTAATTTAATTATATCTCATATCTTTTAATAAGAAAACTATAATCTAATTACAGGTTTTCATAGGTGATCATATTCTTATCAAACTCAAAAACCTCACCTAACAATTATTGATCAATCAAGCTCAATAAGTTAGAAACTCATTTCTATTTGTAAATCTTTACGACATGATCAATCTTCCTCTAAGAAAATACACATTACCTAACAGTTATTGGTGCCTCAAACTAGTTAGGCTAGACCCAAATCCTTTTCTTGAATAGGAATAAAATCAAACCCCTCACCTAATAGTTATTGGAAGCCAAAGACCCCCTATCAAGAAATATGTCAAATAGATTACGACATCATGTGAGGGCTCTCACCTAACAGTTATTAGGTTCCCCTATCAAAAATGCCTATAACCTACTGACTTTATTGGAAGGATTGAACCTAATATCATATGAGGGAGATTTTCATTTTTGATCTCATTTAATATACATATCAATATGTATATATATTTTATTGTTTGCTAATGGAATTTAAAATCTATATCATCCAATTATATTAATTTCAAATTCTACACATTACATATTGATCAAATCAAGTTAATAAATTAACAAATTAATTTATTAAAGAGAGACATTAATTGATACAATATCAATTTGTCGATTTTATATTCATATGTTTACTCCTACTAGAATTCTATTAATTCTTAGTTGAATCAAAATTAATTAGAATCATCATTCAATTTAATTTTAATTCAGAATATTATCTTTCTGTTCAATTGAAACAATTTCAAGCCTTAAAAATTTTAATTTTAACAAATTGAATTCTTGGTAACAAAAAATTTATTATTTAAAATAGTACTTCTGAAATTTACTATTTAAAATAGTGCTTGTAGAAGCTATAGCTAAAGGAATATTTTGACATTTCGTGATAATATATGAATGAAGAAAAATTATAAATTATAAATTATAAATTATAAATTATAAATTATTTACTCTTTTTTTTAATAGTAACATGAACAAGTCAATACTATTCCTGTAGGGTGTCAATCCAAATGACCCCTTCAGACGTACATGTTAACCCTTTCTCCAAAGAGTCAACACTCGTTAATTTTAGCTGTAAGTGTCGACACTTTTCTCAAAAGTATCAACAATTACCACTGAATGCATGCAAGTATCAATACTTTCCCAAAGTGTCGATACTCACTCTTGTTAGATAGAAAGTATCAATACTTTCTCAAAAGTGTCGACACTTTCCATTGATTTCACATTTATCTTTCTGTTGTTAATAGTATCAATACTCGATTCTAGGCAATACAAGTATCGACATTGTCAGCTAGTAAGTGTCGACACTTATTACCAAGTATCGACACTCACACCTGTTTGGCTAGCAAGTATTGATACTTTCCATCGAAGTATCGATACTCACTCAAATATAATGATACTAGAACCATAAGTATCGACACTTTTCACAAAAGTGTCAACACTGGCTTAAAACGTATTGATACTTGAGCATCAGGTGTTGTTTTCTTACATCAAGTATTGACACTTTTCATAAAACTATCGATACTTGGCATATCCAGAACGACACTCTGTTATTTTTTAACGATTTTCAGTGTTTCCAAAATACATCAAATTAACTTCATTCACATCCAAGCCATAACAAACCTGCATATGAATAAAAATCAACATCCCAACACATGTTTCCCAAAACATACATACATACCTAGGTCTATAGTGCTTTGATACCACTTGAAAGGTGAAATACCATGCTCTGTTTCACGTGCACGACGAAAGCACAATGCGCGAGATCGATTCTTGGGAGAGCAACCTCAGCTAGAGAAGCCATAACCATCTCACAGACATACAGAAAGGCTTCCTATTGGATCTAGACATGTACACATGTATGTTTTGGGATTTAAAACAATTTTAAACATAAATGCAAAGTTAAGAAGTTGTACTTCTTGATTTGCATTCTGGAATAGCAAGCCAATCTTTTCGCTTGCCTCCAAGTGTATCCACACGTCAAGTTAGCGACAATGGTTCCGGCTTTGTTTGGGATTTCCTTACTGTGGGTGTTAGCTTCACCAAGCTAATCTAGAGCTTTCTCTTTATAGCCTTTTTCTTCTTTTTTCTGGTTTTTGGTTCACAACCAAGCATTCACCATGACCTTCTCTAAGGAATGATTCTCTTGAAGTTTCAAAGAGAATAAAGAAGAAGAAGAAGTACTCAATTCTATGTCTTGCTTGTAAAGGTAACGTAGCATCCCAATACTTATTTTCTACACTCAACACTTAAATGTTTTTTCCTGAACAGTCGTCCTACACAATAACCACTTGCCCACTTGCCTTTCATTTCATTAAATGATCAAAAGCAATCCATGTGTCAGGGTTTGAGTGGTTGGCTTAAACAAAAATCATTTGAGTGGTTGGCTTAAACAAAAATCAACCAACTTGATGTATTTATAATATATATATATATATATATATATATTAATCCAATATTAATATATATAAACCAATAGAGAGAGAGTGAAAGAGTGTGAATATATATATATATATATACACACATACATACATACAAATATCTTATACATATATTATTACTTTAATAATATATATGTAGTAATGATTAAATATATATATAATACAATATTATAATCAATACATATAAGATATGATTATTATATTATTACTTTAATCAATATTAAAGCATTAAATCATTATATACTAATATAATATCCGTAACTTATATTTACGTTATCCCATAATTCACCGAAACATTTTTCAAGCATACGAGTGCTAGCGCATTCTTGCTAGAAAATTTATTCTTTATAATAAAGAATTAAATTGCTACCCGATCAAAGTATCGAAACAATATTATTAACTAATTAATAATTATTGTATAATAGCAAATGTCATCATCATCAAATAATCGACTAATGCATGTGACTCCCTCTGTTCATTCTGAGCTGAACATGGGTAGACACGAACTCTTTCATATCACTTTGGTACAACTCTTTATATTCAAAGTTCCCAATAATTATGAGTGTCCTCTAGTAAGATGTCATAACCCCCAGACACAAATGAATGAATATACCAAATAAACCTATATAGTCGTACGTGCATGTAGTAAAGTCCCTCTGCTGTCGACTCTCAATCGAGTGCGAGTCATAGTATTGTCAAACCCCTAACTCAATGAAAGGATTAGAACCTCAATTATATATAGGATTCAGATATCCGCGAAACACATTTTTGGACATACATGCTTTGGCCAAAAACTTTATTCCCGCGTATGACAATTCCACCTAGGATCTTAAGCTCTACATTTGTGCCAGCAGATTTCATGTTGGTCATCACCTGTCCTCATACACTCAAACACATTGCCATCAAGCTTCTTTCACCAGGCGTGGCTAGCCCGGTGCGATATACACAAGTGAACGATGTGCCTCAGTACGGAGGGTAATAGTGACACCTCAGGTCAAAAGACTAGTACGGCTGTATGATGTATTATTGACTGTGGACAATCACCCATGACATGTTTGGTCACGTTCAGCAACACATTCTTTAACGTATTACCCATATTTATGCTCTTGTGACATGAAACTCGTCACCCAACTATTAACATCTAATACTAATCATTGGTCGCATCAAACATACCAGTCATGCAATGTCATACTCTCATATGACATCACTTTAATCGGGAACTGATTCAAATATATTCAAATCAAAATTCTGTACTCATATCTACAACTACTTACAAATAGAGTCCTAAGATTATAATACATCACGAGATCTCATTCTGCATTTTATATACAGTATAATTTTACAACTGAACATGCAAAATGATACAAAAACTATTTTATTAATCGTAAACTAATTTACAATTAATTATAGAAATATATATACATAAAGATGATATCCGTGAACTGTATGACACGATTAGTTCTAGGGCATATCTCCAACAAAAATCTCACTGATCGACTTATCTATAGCATCAATTCTGAACACATGATCAATAAAAGAAAGATATTTAGCAACTCAAATAATTTAAACTTAGCCTCTTCTTCACCCATTTTCAAAGTCAAATTACCATTTTTAACATCAATGATAGTTCCTGCCATAGCTAAAAATGGCATGCCTAAAATGATGGGTATTTATGTGTCCTCTTCTTACTTAATTCTTGGAGTACTTTATCACCAACCTTAGTCTCATTAAACACAATTTCACCACTTACCTCACCAAGTTGCTAACCACTTCTCATAGTGACAACCTTGTCATACATTTTTTAATTAACTTCTATTTTACTAGGCAAATTACTATGTGCATGAGAATTAATGGAATAGGCTAACTACCCCAATTACATCTCCATATTTCTCCTCAAATTTGCAATATGGTATTCAAGAATTATTTTTACCAAAGAATCAACCTTGGCATTCAACATACTTATGCCATCTATATCATACATACCTGAAACTCTCTTTGGCATACCTTTTTCATTTGACCATTAATAATTATTATAAGTTATTTCTTCTAACAACCTATATGCATCTTCTACTGACTTACCTATTAAAGCACCTCCTACAGCTACATTTATAGTAACCCCGACTGAATGGGTCAATCGATTATAGAAAGTCTGCACAAGCAGCTAAATTAGAAATACCAAGATGTGGACACTTCCTCTGTAACTCCTTAAATCTTTCCCAAGCTTCATACTAAGAGTCACAATTAAATTGCACAAATCTGGTTATATTATTTCTGAATTTAGCAGTTTTACCTGAGGGAAATACTTACTTAAAAAAAACTTGTGACAAGCTAGTCTATGTGGTAAAAGAATTAGGTGATTTAGAATTCAACCATGCCTTAGCTTTATCTTTAAATGAAAATGAAAATAACCATAATTGAATTCAATCATCATCTTAATTGTAAATATATAATATTGACTTAAAATCCTTATAAATATCTCCAATAATCTCCAACACAAGTACTAATCGTAATGTGGCCAATATATAAACTTTATGGAATTAAAAATATGGGAACTACATCGGTTCCGACAACAAGTCTCCATCATTCTTAAGACAAGACTAATATACTTTTAATATAAATCAAATGTACAACTTATTGACATCTTACCAAGAAAATTTTGGCAAAGTCTCCCCTATAATTTGGATAAAACCAACCTGTAATTTAACATAAAACACTTCAAAAAAAAATAATTTCCTAATATTTTAATTTACTCCCAAAAACTCATATACTTAAAAGCAACCTCATAGATCTCCCGAGATACACATACTTATATCAATAAAATTTAATTCAAATCACCATAACAACTTGAAAAAAAATCATCAAATCACAAAATCATGTCGACTAATATCGATACACTATATAAAAATCAATTAATTAGTCTCTAAGAGGATCCTATAATATTTCAAAATTGCATCAACAAAAGAATTCAGTAAGGTCATCATATAGTCTAACTTATGAATAATTACCATGACGTAAACGAAAATGATAACAACTAAAACTTTAATTCTTTACTCTTTTAATTTACACACCATATAAGTATATATCAAATCTTACACAACATTGATAAAACCGCACAGAGTCATAACAATAAGACTTGGTTTATAAGTAAAAACCCTGCTTACAGAGGAAGACACATAAGAGATTCACTAATAAATTCAATGTCATAAAACATTCAAAAACTATATAACAATGTCATCCTCACAAGGCACTAGTTGGTCAATTCCTAGTTGGTTAACTCAAACATCAGCCTCTTCAAAAGTTATCCAACAACATGATATGAATTATATGTATGCGATGTCATATATCAGAAACCACTGAACATCCATAGCTTCCAAAAGCATACACCAAATAAAAATCCTAAAGATAAAGCACACCCAATGACCATTGGCTAAAGAACTAAACAAATTTGAAATGCATAAACTCATCACAGGCTAATTAATTAGGAATTAATGAGTGAACCATGATGATGCCCCGACAACAATTCTCATGTAACAATGATTTGGCAAAACACGGGACCAAATTATTGTTGGAGATATGTACTAGAACCAATCGTGTCATATGATTCAGGGATATCATTCCTTGTATATAAATGCATTTCTATAATTAATTGTAAATTGTTTACGATTAATAAAATGGCATTTATATTATATTGCATTTACAATTGCTTAATAAATAAATAATGCATAATGAAATCCTGATATATATTATTATGTCATAACTCTATCAGCAAAGAGTTGTAGATATAAGTACAGAGTTTTAATTTGAATACATTTGAATCAGTTCCCAGTTAAGGTGATGTCATATGGGACTATGACATTACATGATTGGCATGTTTGATACTGCCAAGGATTAGTATTGGATGCTAATAATTAGGTGATGAGTCTCATGTCACAAGAGCATAAACATGGGTGATGCGCGAGAGAACATGTTGCTGAACATGACTAAACGTGACGAATCACATTGGTGATTATCCACAGTCAATGATACGTCACACAGTAGTACTAGTGTACCACTAGTCTTTTAACCTGAGGTGTCATGACTGCCTTCTACATTGAGGCACATCGTTCACTTATGTATATCGTACCAAGCTAGCCACACCTAGTGAAAAAAGCTTGCTAGCAATGTGTTCTTGGTATATGAGGATATATGATGACCAATATGAAATCTGTTAGCTCCGATATTTGAGCTTGAGATCCTAAGTGGGGATATCATACATGAAAAATGAAATCTCTGGCCAGAGTACATGTTTTTGAAAAATGTGTTTTCAGATACACAAATCTTGTATATGATTTAAGACCTTGTTCCTATGATTGAGTTAATAGATTGACGATTTTATGACCCGCACTAGATCAGGGGTCGACAGCAGAGGGACTTTACTACATGCACGTATAACTATATAGATTCATTAATATCTAGGAGTTGTGGCATCTTACTAGAGGTTGCGCGTGATCATTGGGAACTTCAAATGTAATAAGCTATACCAAAGTGATGCAAAAAGGTTCGTATTCGCTCATGTCTAATATACGATGAATCCAAGTGATCACACACATATCGGTTACTTAATAATGATGGTTATTGCCATTATACAATATTCATTAATTTAGTTAATGATATTGTTACGATATTTAATCGTATGGCAATTTAATTCTTTATTGTAAAGAATTAATTTCTTAGCCAAAAAGTGCTAGCACACGTGTGCGTGGGAAATATTTCGGATTACATAAATGTAATTTATAGAAATATGAAAACTAAGAAAAAAATATTTTGTCATAAAGATATTAATAAATAAATTATTTATTTATTAATGATTAAATCATTGTTATTTGATCAAATGAATCATTGCTTAACAAATGGCACTATGTGATGTTGCCAAGTGCCTTTTTACAATTAATATTTGAAAGTCAAACATTGTAAATGATGATTACATTTAATTATATATGATATAATATTAAAATATAGTCATTATATTTTATTTATATTGTATAAATAAAATAATATACACTCTCTCTATTAAAATATCTTGTATATATATATATATATTAATATGATTAATATAATATATATACATATATTAAGATATTTATTGCATTAATTGGATTAATGCAAATTAGATTGGATTTGGAATCCATCCATGGATTGTTGCCACATGGAATCCACTTACTTTGTTTTGAACAAAGTGGTTAGATGAAAACAAGGGCATGTTAGTTTTTGGAATTGGGAATTTACAATGGGTTTTCATAATTTGGAATTGAGAGAAACCTAGTGACTATTCTTCTTTTTCTCCCTTCTCTGCCGAGAGGCCATTGTTGAATGGGTGTAAGGGTTTTGTTTTGAACAAACTTAAAAAGAGATAAAGAAGAGAATAAAGAGAGAAAGAGAAAGTAGAAGAAAGTAGTGAAAGGTGTTTCATAAGCTTCCCTTTTTTCCACAAGAACTAGAAGATTTTCTAAAGTAGAAAATCTTGTTCTTAGTTTCCATACACGAATCCGGGTACCCAGAACCTATCAAAATCAACCCGGTGTGTGTGACAAGCTCACAAGGTAATGAGTAGCTTGTTCCAAAGATTGACATTAAGGTATGTGCACCTTACACATGTTGATCCTTTGTTTAAATTGTTTAAAATTTTAAAATGCACATACATACATGTCGTAGTCCTTGGGTGAGCCTTTCCGCACTTGCCGTGTGACGGCAATGGCTCCCCTCACTTCATTTTTGGCGGTTATGCACCCAAGAACCAATCAAGCGCTACACACCTCCGCCAATGTCGGTAACCCTTCAAGTGGTATCAAAACCTATGACATGAGTATGTATGTATATTTTAAAAGATTTGTGTTTGGAAGTTGATTTTGTTCACGTAGTTGTTATTTGGGATAAAATATTCTTTATGTTTAAAAGCATGAAAATTGGATTTGTTGCGTTTTAGGCATATGTATATGTTAATACAATATGTTAATGGTGATTAAGTTTTGTGTTAACATGTATGAGAATATATATGATATATTTGAGAGCATGGAATGGTTATATTTGATTTAATCAAATGAGGATATTTGGATAATTACATTTTTTGAAAAGTATGATAATAGACTCTATTAATATGATTAATAGATGTTATCATGTTTAGAGACATGAATGAAGTTGTTTTAAGACGATTTATACATGTTTTATAAACTTTAGAATCGTTAAAGATGGCCTCAGATTTATATGTTTTGATGCCAGTATCGATCCCTTTGTGAAAAAGATCGATACTTACTTGCTGCAAAGAGTCAAAGTGTCAATACCTTAAGCAAACAGATCAATACAAAATGGCTATATATCATCCCATAGCATTCTATTTCAGGAGGTATCAATCTCTTTGGAGAAAGGATCGATACTTTCTATTGAAAGGTTGATTGGATCGATCCCCTCAATGAAATAGATCGATACTCGAAAGCTATAGACCATTCTGTTTCAGGAAGTATCAATCTCTTTAGAAAAAAGATAGATACTTGATGTTAAAGGGTCGATTAGATCAATCCCCTTAGTGAAACGGATCGATACTTGAAATTTAGGAAGCCATGTATCGATCTTTGGCCAAAAAGGATTGATCTACGTCTGCGTGATCAGATTGATACCCTGATAGGGTGGATCGATCCATTCTATAGTTTTTTCTTTAAAAAAATAGAGTAAAATTATTTTTTATTTTTTCTTCATTCTTAAATAATCTCCAAATATCATAACCTTCCTTAAGCTACAACTTCTATAAGCACTAATTTGATTAGTACATTTTCTATTACCAAAAATTTGATTTGTTGAAATTAAAAATTTCGGTCTTGAAATTGTTTCAATCGAACAAAAAAACAATACTCCAAATTAAAATTGAATTGAATGGTGATTCTAATTAATTTTGATTCAACTGAAATTAATAGAATTCTAGAGAGAATAAAATGATGAACGTAAATCAACCAATTAATGTTGTATCAATTCAACTATCTCATAAATAAATTAATTGTTAATTTATATATTTAATATTGATATCATTTGGAATGATATATACCCATTACTAAATAATATGCACGGGGATGTATATTAAAATGAGACTTTAAATAAAATCTCCCTCAATTTAAAATATTAGGTTCAAACCTTCTAATGCAGTCGGTAGATTATAGTCATCTTTGATGAGATAACTTAATAACTGTTAGGTGAGGGCTTTCACGAGATGTCATAGTCTATTTGAAATATTTCTTGATAGGGGGTCTTTGGCCACCAATAACTGTTAGGTGAGGATTTGATTTTGCTCTTATTCAAGAAAAGGCGTTGAGTCTAGCTTAACTAGATTGAGGTGCCAATAACTGTTAGGTGAGGTGTCTTTTCCTAAAGGTAGATTAATCATGTCTTATAAGGAGTTACAAACATAAATTAGTTTCTAACTTATTGGGAATGCTTGACTAATAACTTTTTGGTGAGAACTTGTGAGTTTTATAAGAATATAATCACCTGCGAAAACTTATAATGTTGTTACAGTTTTCTCATCGAGGGATTATGGGATATAATTAAAGTAGTATGAGAACTATTTAGTTTAAAGTCCAAAACTGAATAGTAAGAAATACAAATATACAATTAATACATTCTAATGTATTTCCAATTTTTGTAGAGTTTCAAGAGTTGAACCCTCTTCTCCAAATCCTTAATACGCATAAGCTCATCAGGCCTAATTTCAAGGTTTGGTATTGGAATCTTAGAATTGTTCTAGATTCTAAAAAGATTGATTATGTTCTTTAAGGGCTTACACACAAGTCCCTTTTGAGTGAGGCTTCACCAGAAGAATTGAGATCTTCTAGAAATGGAAGAATGATAATCTTAAAGTAAGATCGTATATGCTGGCATCTATGAGTAATGACTTATAGACTCAGCATGAGGGTATGCAAATGCCTCAGCGATTCATCTTTCTTTGGTTGATATGTTCGGGGAGAGTTCTAGCTACAGGCAATGCGAGTTGTCCACTGCTTTGTTTGGAAAAAAGCTTATTCCAAGAGTGCTTCTGGAGTCTCATCTTATGAAGATGATAAACTTGATAAGACAGTTGGAGTCATTGAGGTTTTCTTAGACTTTGGACTACAGACGAATTTAATCCTTCAGTCACTCCCATCTAGCTTTGACCAATTTGTTACCAATTATCATAGGAATAAACTGGAACATTCTCTTCCTAAACTTATGAATAAAATTGTTTCATTTCATAAGAGAGTCTCAAAGGGTAAATGGAATAAGACCATTCTTACTACGATGTCTTATGGTAAAACATCAAAAAGAAAAAGCAAGAAGTCCTCTAAGGTTGGACCTAAGAGAGAAGTTGCCAACAAAAATAAAAGAGAAGAGCAAAGGCAAACGAGTTGCCAATAGCCAAAGCAATGATAAGTGTCATCATTGTAAAAAGCTTGAACATTGGAAGAGGAACTATCTTCTTTACATGAAGAGCATGAGACAGAAAAAGGCACAAGGTACGCTTTCTTGTCATGTTATTGAAACTGAGTTAAGTGTAAGTTCAAATTTAAATAGCTTAATTAAGTGTTAGTTAAGATATTTATTGCATTAATTAGATTAATACAAATTGGAATGCATTTGGAATCCATCCATAAATTATTGCCACATGGAATCCACTTACTTTGTTTTGAATAAAGTGCTTGAATGAAAATAAGGGCACATTGGTTTTTGGAATGGGGAATTCACAATGGGTTTTCACAATTTGGAATTAAGAGAAACCAAGCAACTATTATTCTTCTTCTTCTTTCTCTGGTGAGACGTCGTTGTTGAATGGGTGTAAGGGTTTTGTTTTGAACAAACTTAAAAAGAGATAAAGAAGATAATAAAAAGAGAAAGAGGAAGTAAAGGAAAGTAGTGAAAGGTGTTTCATGAGCTTCTCTCTCTTCCACAAGAACTAGAAGATTTTTTAAAGTAAAAAATCTTGTTCTAAGTTTCCATACACGAATCCAGGTAGCCAAAACCCTTCAAAAATCAACCCGGTGTATGTAACATGCCCACAAGGTAACCAGTAGCTTGTTCTAGAGATTGACATTAAGGTATGTATACTTTACACATGTTGATCCTTTGTTTAAATTGTTTAAAAGTTTAAAATGCACTTATATACATGTCTTAGTCCTTGGGTGAGCCTTTCCGCACTTGTCGTGTGATGGCAGTGGCTCTCATCACTCCGTTTCCAGTGGTCGCACCTCCGCCGATGTCGGTAAGCCTTCAGTTATACTCCAAAACAATATCACAATGTAAATATTTGGTCAGATAATCCCTTTAATAGACTTGGTTGCAATACTTCTCAAAACACTAAAATATATCTTGAAGTCTGCGCCACAAAAACTCGTATCTACTTATAAGAGTTTAAGAAACTAAGTTAAAGTTAATGACAACAATATCATTATAATATCATTGATAATATACTACTATTATAAAAAGAACAAGTAATACTTAGACCCGATCACTCTTGAAATGCAAAGTAGTTAAAGAAATTATGCACGAAGTTATCGCTCATGGATTGAATAGCAAATCTAGGTATCTCCTCGGCAAAGAAAGGCATAATTTTTTTTTTAATCTGTAGCCAATAATAAAGCGACAGAAAGAACAATTCAATAGCCAAAGCAATATAGATGACCAAGAGTATAATAAATCGAATATTTAACTTCAAACGAATATTGCATAAATCAATTATCGATCACTTAATATTCCAAGAAAGAGACGATATCTGTCACAAAACCTTATGGAGTCATCATAAAAAAACTTAATTTCAAGAAACATTATAACCTAATACAGCAATAAAAAGCCGGTAAAACAAAAACCCGTTATAGCAATAACTAATCCATTCCTAAAATAGTATCAAAATTCTGAATCTAAACATAATGAGATATGCCTCTTAGGTAGTCTCTTCCATTATCACTACACACTGTCTAAAAACAGTCTTTTTGAGCAATCTTTGCTCTCATGGTACATATACTCTCAATTCTTGGTCTAAGGGAGTTAACTCTCGGTATCTCTAAATATCAATCACTCTCATCTGTTCCCTGATGTTCAAATTCAATCTCACCTCAAACTTGGGGCAAAAAGTTTTCTCATAGGCAAACTCAAGAACAAACTTTGTTAGTTCTCTCAGCTGAGTCTCATATTCAAGAACTCCTGTCTTTTCTTATTACTGCAGTAGTACGTAAAATACTGATTTTGAAATTCTCTTAGAAAGTCAGCCCAAGTCAACTCTAACCCAAATTTGGCTAACATATTCTGCCGTAAAGTAACAGCACTATCTTGTATCAACCGTACAGCTACTATCAATTTATTCTCATCTACAATACCCATGTCTTGCAGATTTTGTTGTACTAATCTCATTCATTTACTTGCCACAACAATAACAGAAGTTTCTGAAAATGATTCACACCCTAACTGTCTAGCTTCTTTAATCAACTTAGAAAGCTTATACATCGATCTAAATAACTCTGCAGGGATTGCAGTAGTTGTTGGCATTGGGGTGTCATCATTAGTCCATTGGGTGGATGACTTAAGGGAACTTGCTCAAGTTGAGCTGGAGTTTGGTTCTGCGTATTCCAATATGCAATAAAAGTTGTCAACATCCCCAGTGGCACATTAGTTAGCATTTCCATCCCAAGTTATTGAAATGGAGTTGGTCATTCTGATTGAGAAAACTATGGTAAATATGAGGAATCTGCCCTCTCCTCTTTAGGTAACAATACCCTACGGGGTTTACCTCCTTCTCTTCCTCTACACGGAGTAAGTATACCTCCTTATTTATTACAAAAAAAAAATGAAGCTCGATCATATATGTTTCACAACCGTATATACTTATCTATAACTTGACTTATTTAATGACCCTAGATAATTTTAAAATATCATTTTCAAAGCTATGTTCAAGCTATTTTAAAATATCAAATTATTTTCAAAACATTTGAAAAACCTTTTCAAAACCAAAATCTATGATACCACTAAAATTTTCACTCCCCAAACCTAGGGCTCACCCGTGACAACTATCACAAACTCTCATGATGCACTTTTTACACCTAAAATGCATCAAGAGAGCCTGTAAGGCTTTCCTTTTATCTGTTAACTATTAAAACCTAAAATCATTTTATAAAACAATAACTCCTATCCATGGGATCATTATCGAAGAATTGATCATTCATGATCAATTCATCCACAACATATATTAATTAAATAAAATATCATTATGAAAATCATTTTCATTTTGGTTGAACAAACATAAATATTTACATAAACACTTTTAGTTTAAAAATACATTACAAAATTCAAATACATTTTTTCATGACCACATAATTAGGCATAATAATAAAAAAAATAATACAAGCTTGTAAAATATGATACATATATATATGGTGTTTGTATCATATGTGTGTGTGTGTGTGTGTGTGTATACATACATGATATTTAAATTAATGCTAACACATACATATATAAATATATATAATGTACTTGTACCATACATAGACATATACATTAAATTGTCCTTAAGCTTTAAAACCTTAATTTAATCACCCAAGTGTTTACATTTGCAAAGTTATATTATTAAAGTTACCAAGTGTTAGTTAAACAAAATCTTTTAACTATAAAAAATCAATGTTTGTCAGTTATCTTCACCAAATTGAGCAAAAGAAGCCAAACATAAACAAATTAGATCAAATGAAATGAGAGAAACCAAGAGCATAGAGTTCATGCATGTGGGGTATATTTTGGCTAATTGAGAGAGAATTTGGCCAAATTGAAGAAAGGCCGAGAGAGAGAGTGAGCTAGCAAGCTAAAACCGTGAAGTGGACATGAAGCTTGGTTGAAATTAGAAGAGAAAAGGGTGGTGTTAGTCGAAATGAAGCAAGAGGAAGGAGGAGCAGCAGGAGGGAAGCAAACCGAGAGGGAATTGGAGAGGATGGTAGCTGATTAAACATGTCTTTGTGGTTGTATTAAAGGGTTAGCAAAGGAGAATAAGTGAAGCAACAAATTTTGAGAGGGAATTGCTGAATAATGATGGGTTGGAGTTGAAACCAAGAGAGAGAGCATACATGATTGCAAGAAGATGGAGTTTAGCCATGGAAGGAGTTGAATTGAAGAAAACATGGGTGAAAGATGAATATTGTGGCCGAATTAATGCAAGGAGAATGAGTGAAGCTTGGGTGAATTGAGATCAAGTAAAACCAAGAGGAGGAGAGTGGAAAGGAAACAAATATAGCCAGGGGAAGAGTCATTTTAAGCAGCCAAGGTAAGGTAGATTATGTTAAATTGATGCTATATGATTGTACATGTGTAGTTGTTGTTTGTGCTTAGAATAGTGAAACATTGTGTACTAATTATGGTGGCCAAAATGATGAAATATTTGTACTGACTTGGGATAGAATAAGTTATGTTGGAATTGTGATTGTTGCTGTGAAAATAGGATGTGCGAAGTGATGCCGATAAGCTTGAGAAGTGTTAATGTGAGTGGTTTTATGTCTCCGAAAAATTAGAACATAAACTTGCATCACTGGTGCGTCGCAACTCTGTGTTCTTGTAATGAGTATTTTGAGTTGATAAAATTATAGTATATAAGTGTTATAAGTCATGTATAGGGTAGCGCACGTTAACGGAGTGCCGAGTGAGTGAGAGAGCGAGCGAAACGCATAAACATCGGCAGCAAGCATTTTTGTACAAGGTTTGGTAAAATAGGGATTGCGTGAGTTTCGGACGTCGGATTGAGGAACCGTAAAATGTTATAGAAACTAGATACATAGGAGCATGACTTGGCTGAAAAACTAGGTCAAGACATTGAGCAAGGCAGTGCCAGATTTTGTTAGAACCGAGCTGCCTTGTTGACAGTAGGGTGGCTAAAACCAGTTGTAACTTGAGTGTTCGAACTTGAAATTCAAATCTGTGAGAAGTGGTAGAAACTAGACACCTTAAGATACCTTGTCATTACGTACCATGAGTTTGAAAACAACTGATGCACAGTGAGTGCCATATAGGTTTCTAAAATATGTATATTTGGTTTAAACCTGTGGGGGCGCAGATTAGTTGTATAATATAATTGTATATTTATTCAGTTACAATAAAAGAATTGAACACAGAAAATTATGTGTTATAGATCATTAGGCCGATCGCCCGTCGACCCCATAGTAGATCCAGTAGACCGTAACCCGATACCTGTGAGTGGGTGTTTACTTGTATATATGTATGTATATATACATGTGTGTAAATGAAATCAATATTGAAAATCATATGAAATTAATACAAAGAATGCATATAAAACTGATACTAAGAATGTAAATGAAACTGATACCGAGAATGTATATGAAACCAATACTAAAGACAAATAGGAAACAAACTGAGTAATATGCTTCCAAGATGAGTTGAGATTATTGCATAAAATGATCGAGATATGTCATAATGTGATTCTAGAAATGATGATTGTATTGTATGATTGAGAGTGGCCATAAAATAAAATGAATGAGTTGCATATATTGTATTGTGATGTGAAATAAAAATGACTGATGCATTGATATTGTAAAGTGTGGTGTGTAGGTAATTGTACAAAGTATATTGGCAGTGAAAATGACAGTTTGTGTTGACTTGTCATTGATCGTGCATGATAACCATGGTATGATGTGAGGTAACATGTAATGAAG
>JAXCLQ010047676.1:4426-19873 GCA_035584115.1 Cedrela odorata | reverse complement strand
TTATATTCTTGGCCCACTTAATTTTATTTTAATCCATAATCTAAAATTTCAAAAATGACCTTGTTAACAATAAAATTATCATTTCTACCCTTCATGTCTACTATATTTTCCAAACTTATAAAAATACCTTCATACATTTACCTTATATCATTACTTAATAATTATTAGTTCTACAAAGGAAATCACGAGTGTTACAGGTATAATATCATTAATACTTATATTTTGATGATAGTGGTTCACGTTACTAATTATATTATAAGATATATGACAAAATTAGAGTTGTTATTAGTAATATATATTAACATTAGAGACAGCATATCCAACGAAGTATAAAAGTAAGACATTTTAGAATTTATCACAGAACATATTTTAAATTGATGATATAATATAATCGTTACCTAATATATAAGTCGTCATTAAAAATATTTTCTTCCATCTAATTTTGGTGGAAAATGTTAGTGCCAAATTTTTTATGACGTTATCATATGACCAAATAGAATATCATCACGTAAAATACTCAAACCAATGAAATGAGTGACGAATTAATAGTTTCTTCATGTTATGTCTTCTATTTGTGACGAAAAGAAAATATGTCACACATATTTTTGTCATTAATTGTTAAATTTGTTATAGTGACTACATGGCAAATGTTGGCCTACAAGATCATTTGTATTCCATGAATGGTAACTTATATATTTTAGTTGAAATGCTTTTAACAATAGTTATAGCGAAATCTTTTGTTTTCTTTATCTTTGAATGTTGGTCTTAGCCATATCTCCTCCATTGTTTGTCTTCCCTTTAGTTGGTTGATGTTTTGTTTTGTTTTGTTTTTCTTTTATTGTTAGCTAATCACAAAACTAAAAAGAAGAAAAACAGAGGGATTTAATTTCTTCATTTATTTTTTTAAAAAATAAAGTTATTTTAATCATTGTACTGTTTTTATTAGTCAATTAACAATAAATAAAAAAAAATTAAATTTTTCTATTGAGAGATATTATTGGTTAGTTGTTAGAAATTTTGTATTCATGTGTAATTTTGCTAAACCTTAAGGGAGATATATAAAATGATCCCTTTATTAAATATTATCTATGTAGGATTATGGCATTGGACACTCCAAGTAACAATTTTTATTTTACAATAAAGAGAGGAATCTATCAAAAAAAAAAAGTGAGAAAAATGAAATCCATAAGAGGACTCGAATTTTATTAACTAAGAGGGTGATAAGTAGGGATGGGCAAAATTGGTTTGAGTGAAATCAAAAATAATATTTTATTTTTTTCTTAAAAAATATTGAATTGAAATGATTATAAATATAAAATCAAATCGAAATTGAATTTTGAAGCAATTGGTTCTGTTCGATTTTGTTTCATATTTTTAGTTCTGGTATAAATTAAAATAATATATTGTTTTATCCAAATAATAAAAAATATTAAATAAATCAATCAAAATTATTTAGAACCGAATTAAATCAATCGATTTAATTCAATTCCATCGATCCATTCAATTTTTTATTTTTTAAGTTAAAAGTCTACCTTTTTGATGATATTAAAATTTAGAATATAAAAATTAGCATCTAATATAGTTGATACATGAAGTAACGAATCCAAATAAATGAATCACTCAATAATAATAATAATAATAAACTTAAGTTATGAGACTGTAATTTTAATTTTCCATTAATATTTATAAGTTTATATTGCTTATAGGTTTAATTTTTTTAAAGTGGTTTAAGAGTATTAATGATTAATAATTTTTTTTAGTGATTTAAAAAGTTTGCAATTCGAATCCCTAACATACCAAAATTGAAGAAATTTACATATTCTTAATAATAAAAATTTTGATGTGTGAAAAATTTATTAAATATAATTTAAAATATGAGGTATGTTTACATACTTTTCTTAGGTTTGGTGAAATTATATATATATATATATATATGCAAATTTTTTAAAAACTAACAGAACGCATTACTTTTGACTGCTAGTTAATTAACTAAAATGATAAAATAACTAAAATAACATTATATTTCTATATACCATTGAGAGATATTTTCATGTATTTTTCTTGAAATTTAGAAAAATCACATATAAATATATATTTTGTAAAAACAAATAAAAAATATCCTTCAAATACAAAACGTACCGAAATTTAAATATAAAATGTATAAAAAATACATAAATAATAAAAAATAATTTGATTCAAGATTGATAAAACATATCAAATAGAAAATGCACAAAATAAAAAAATATAAATATAACATACTGGAATTTTGCTTATAAATTATATTAAAATTTTGCTTATTTTTATTCATTTTCATCTTTAAGAACAAGAATAAAAAAAAATTATTTTAAATAATCAATATTATATAGTTGATGATCAATCAAAATATAAACAAATATTAGAATAAATATTTATTTCTAATAATCAAATTAATATGGACCAAAGATATTATAAAATAATAATATATTTCTCAAATACCCGTATCAACATTCAAAACTAAAATTTTAGTTTACATAATATATTATATTGTTATTGACAAAATGAACTCTAATGCTTAGTATTGGGGTGTGTGCATGTAAATACTGACAAGTTTACATACTAATTAGAAAATGTGTTAATCACAAGTTTGAGGAATACTTTCTATTAAATTTTATAAAAATATTTATATATATGTGATTTTTCTAAATCTCAGAGGAAGTATATGAAAAATACTCATATTTATTAAATAAAAAAATAAAACTATTTTAGTTATTTTGTTGTGTACTTTCGGTGAAAGTTTTAAAACATTTGTATTTATGTGTGATTTCATCAAACCTTAGGGAGGTATATGAAATATACCCCTTTAAAATATTCAAATAAAAACACGTGCTTTCAATGATGTACATCACTTGGTAATAACCGTTTCAAAAGAGAGATAATTATATGTTATCTGAAAACGCAGTCTTTATAACTCTTTGATTAGCCGTCCTTTCTTCGTCACGACCTTGAAGATTCTCCAAACATAATTCACGTCACCTGTTCGATTCCCCACAATCCCAGTACAATTTCCTATGTTATATATATGTCTTACTTAAAACACTAATGAAAATTCATCTTCTGATTCTAAATCCTAATTCACCACTCTCTCTCTTTCCACGAAGTTTCTTCCGTAAGCTTGAGTCTCCAATAGCAAACTTCGGTAGCTTGAGTCCCCAATAGCAATGGCGTCAGAGCAACAGGTATCAGCAATAAAGGTACAGAGAAAAGGGGAACCCAGAAAAAACCCAGTTTTGCATTTAGTTTAATTGAAGTTAAATTTAAGGGTTTTGTTTTACTTTTTTTTCTTTTTAATTATTTTTAGGGCGCGAAAGTGCTTATGGTTGGAGCAGGTGGTATCGGTTGCGAGCTGCTCAAGACTCTCGCTCTCTCCGGCTTTCAAGACATTCATATTGTTAGTATTCATTTCATTTTTGAAGAAATTTGTGCATTTGTTTTGCACTAAAAGTTTACTAGGGTTTAGGAATTGTGCGATTGTGTATAATTCTTATTTGTTGGGTTGTAGTTTCGTTTTCTGGAATTTGGTTCTTGGGCGCTAATAGTATTTAAATGGTGGCTATCTCACTGCTGATATTTATATATATGTGTATATATGTGTTTGGATAGATAATTAATTTTTAAAGGATGGGACTATGGATAGTATAAAATTTGATTATGGTGTCTGTGTGATTGCTTACTAGTTATTTTTTTGGAAATTAGGTTGGTTATAACTTATAAGTTGGTAGTGGTGGTGCTACTTGTTAAAGTTGGTGGTGATGATGATGAAGATTGCACCGATAAAGGTGTTATAGAAAAGTGACGTTGATGATGGGATGTTATTGAAAGGTTTAGTTGGTGATGGGATGCAGGAGTTGGCAGTGGCTGTAGTTTTAGTGGTGGGGTGGTTTTGGTGTATTAGCTGTTAGTTGTATGGTTAATTATAAATGTTAAGGCTGGTGCAAGGGCATTATCTATGGTGAATAGCCATAGATGGTGGTGGTTGAGATGATGACTTGCTAATTGTGTTGGTTGTTATACATCGTCTGAGACTGGTTCTGAAGCAACTGTGAAGGGTGGTTCAAATGTAGCAATGGAATGGCGATTGGTGGTCATAAATGGTCCTCAGAAGTGATGGTCCAGTATTAGTGGTCGGTTGACTGTAGTTGTGTAGGCTTCAAGGTGTAGCTACAGCTGGAGGATGTGACTGATGTAGTCTTGATGAGTTACTTCAATTAGTTGGTGGTATGACATTTTGAATGAATGCAAAGAGAGTAGGAGGAAGTGGTGGTGGTTTTGATGAGTTATCCTTTTCCTCTTACCATTTTATTGGTTCCCTCTTCCTTTGATAAGTGGAATGCATGATACATTTTTTTGGGTTAAATTTAAATCATTTATTTGCGATTATCAGTAAATATCATTTTCCATATGTCTTGTGTTCCATTTGACTATGATCTTTTTCGGCTAAATCTACTGAGATTTCTTTGGTTTTTTCATCTCATGATGCTGTAGTTTATTGGTAGTAATAGTAATTTGCATTATAATTATGTATTGGCAGATTGACATGGACACCATAGAAGTCAGTAACCTGAATAGACAATTTTTATTTCGTCAGTCACATGTTGGGCAGTCTAAGGCCAAGGTAAACACATAATTGAGAATCTTTCCTTCTATGGTTTGAGGGGCTTTGTTGTTTCTTTTTTTTTTTTAATAAGTTGTTGGTATTTCTCTCATCAATGTTTCAACCAGGTTGCTCGAGATGCTGTCTTAAATTTTAGGCCTCACATGAGCATCTCGGCACACCATGCAAATGTCAAAGATCCTAATTTCAATGTGGAATTCTTTAAACAATTTAATGTTGTTCTGAATGGACTAGACAATTTAGATGCTAGGCGACATGTGAACCGCCTTTGCTTGGCAGCTGATGTCCCTTTGGTTGAGAGTGGGACTACAGGGTTCTTAGGACAGGTAATTTGATGTACTTTATTCTTTTGGCAACAATCTGTTCATCCGTAATGGGGTTTTATACAAACTGAATTTATTTGCTGTTTGTGTATATTTTTTTCCATTCCTTGAATTGTGAATTTAATTCAATTGAGTGTTGTATGGTAAGATCGTCAACCTCTTGGCATTTGATAACCTAAAGTTTGTCTACTAGATTGAGTACAGGCTGCTTATTTTGTCCTACCAATATACTGCATGCTTTTTTTGTTTTCTAGTTATTATTTTTTAAACACCTTAGGAAAATAGGAGTGTTGCAATTGTGGTGCTGTCTCTTTTTGTACTTGTGGCTCCACAAAATTTTGATTAGTAAGTGGTAAATTGATGTTTTGTATTCATAGGTCTATATGTTAGCTGATAGATGTTTTCAGTTTTGTACTTGGTGTAACAGTGTGTGTGGAAAGTCGATCAAAATAATCTTCATGGTTTTAATTAGTGTCCAAAATGCTTTTATAGATCTTATTTTTCGCTTCATCGCAGACAATTGGCTAAATTCATGTTATTGCTTTTATACAGAATCTTGTAGAAGTATTTTATTTTCAACCATGTTAAAGAAAGATTTGTTATTATGCTCAACAGCTTCTTCACTCTTTCTTTTGTCAGTCATCCTGCAGCTGCCTATAGCTTTGTGTTGAGTGACTTCGAGAGAGCTAGGAAGCTAGTGACACTTTTTGTCATGAACACTTTTCCATATTTAATTAATCTTAAATGCTTTTGTACTTGTGGTGCTGATGCAATGTCTCATTGACGATATTAGGGAATCTTCGAAGTGTTATAAAATTGTTATCAATTTCAAAGCTGCTGGGCATCCAATATAATGTGTTTCGATGTAAACTTCTAATGATTATTCTGGCATAGGGTAGGCATTCTTTTATTTTGTAATATCTTGCTTCCTGATAGTTTAAACCATTGAATCTTACCAAATTGATTAAAATAGAATCTGTTTGTGTTTATTACTTCCTAATATTGCGCTCATTTGCTCATGTCTCTTGGTCGCCATCTGTCTGCCTGCATATTTATTTGTGTAGTTGATTGTCTTATGTTGATTTATTCAATGTTTCTTATGATCATGATCATGATTCTTGGCTATTACCATATTTTTGGAAGCAGGTCACGGTGCATGTAAAGGGGAAAACAGAATGCTATGAGTGTCAGCCTAAACCAGCTCCAAAAACCTATCCCGTGTGTACAATAACTAGCACTCCATCAAAGGTAAATGTTTCTATTTTGCTAGATTGTAAAGATTGGTTTTGTGATGGAAGTTGGAAACCTTTGGTTGGCTATGACTTATTATAGACTAGAATGTTATTATTTGTACTACACTTAGGTCATGAGGCTCGATCATCGTTTAAAGCAAAAACTTGATGGTACTAAGGTTAGAAGGTGAAATGTGATAAGATACAAGGAATCAAAAATCTGAATTCAAAGGCACAAAGAATGAAATCAACAATGAAAAAGAGAAGGGGCGGCCTCTTAATCCTAAAAAAACCGATACTTTCATTTTTCACTGACCTGAAAGCATGCAGCAATTATATTTAAACATAGGAAGGAAATCAAGGCTTTGTTACCTTGAATTGCATTAAGATAATTGAGTTCTTATTTGCCAAAATTTGCACAGATTATGCTTGGATGTTGATGATGTTCACGTAGTAATTGTGTTTGACTTGAATTTGCAGTTTGTGCATTGTATTGTATGGGCTAAAGACCTGCTTTTTGCTAAGTTGTTTGGAGACAAGAATCAGGAGAATGATCTAAATGTCCGATCTAGTGATGCAGCTAGTTCGTCAGAACATGCAGAAGACGTGTTTGAGAGAAGAAAAGATGAAGTTGACCAATATGGAAGGAGAATATATGATCATGTGTTTGGCAATAACATTGAAGTAGCTTTATCTAATGAACAGACTTGGAAAAACCAGAATAGACCAAGGCCTATATATAGTGCGGATGTCCTGCCTGAAGAACTGACCAAGCAGAATGGGAATGTGGATAAAAATTGCGCAGCTGACACTCCGTCAGTATCTGCCATGGCATCTTTGGGCCTGAAGAATCCACAGGAAACATGGACTCTTATGGAAAGTTCAAGAGTTTTTCTCGAAGCTTTGAAACTATTTTTTGTGAAGAGAGAAAAGGTTTGTTTTGATCTCATGCTTCTAAAAGAATATTTGGCATAACATTTGAATTCTTGACAATTATTTTTCCCTCTTCCATTAAAAAACTGAATGTTGTATTTATCATATTACGAGCAGGAGATAGGGAATCTAAGTTTTGATAAAGATGACCAGTTAGCTGTGGAATTTGTTACTGCTGCTGCAAATATTCGGGCGGCTTCTTTTGGTATTCCTTTGCATAGCCTCTTTGAAGCCAAAGGTATTGCTGGCAATATTGTGCATGCTGTTGCGACAACAAATGCTATTATAGCTGGGTTGATAGTAATTGAAGCAATCAAGGTGCTGCTAAAGGATACTGATAACTATCGGTGTGGCTCAATTTACTTTTGATCTGTTTGATTTTTGGTTCAGTTGGTGACTTATGATCTGCTCCCATCTTTATTTATTGTACTGTTATAAAATAGTGAAGACGTATAACTGAAGCTGCTGTTTCACTTGTTTCTAGTATATGAAATTTTTTCTTGTTGCTGCTTGTGGCGGCCTGTTTCTCTATTTAATTTTACTGCATCCCATTTGTTTACATCTATAGGCACTTGTGCCTTTACTTTTGATTAACAAATGCTGAATGTGCTGAAACATGATGTTAAATTTCTGTGAAGGATGACATATTGTCTAGAACATATTACCAAAAAGATGCTCCTCATGCCAGTGGAACCTTATGAACCGAATAAGTCCTGCTATGTCTGCTCTGAGGTATAATTTAATCATGTTCAACATTTTGTGTAATTTCCTTTTTGTTTATTTTAAGTCATCATGGTAATCTGCTGTTGAAAACAGACACCACTATCACTTGAGATTAATACTCATCGCTCAAAGTTGCGAGATTTTGTTGAAAAGATAGTTAAGTCCAAGCTTGGCATGAATTTTCCATTAATTATGAGTGGATCAAACCTACTTTATGAAATTGGTGATGATCTTGATGAAGATGAGGTGGCAAATTATGCTGCAAACCTTGAGAAGGTAAATTCTTGCTTTGTCTCTGATAATAGCTTATCATGGCAAAATTAAGGTGTTTTTCTTTGTTTCACAACCTTTCTAGTTTTATATATATATATATATATATAGTTGCAATGATGAGATATCGTGTTGCGGTCTTTTTCTCCCTTTAGTTTTGAGATTTAATTTTTTCCCTTGCTGTAGGTGCTATCTGAGCTTCCTTCCCCAGTTACCAGTGGGACAATGCTCACTGTGGAGGATCTTCAACAGGAGTTGACTTGCAGTATCAATATCAAACATAGGTTTGTCTTTATTTTAATGATGTTGAATGTCAAAGCTTCACAAAGCATATAGTGTTTGCTGATGATTTTTGCACACTGCTGGTTCTTAATTTCCATTCTTTTCGGTGGGAAGGTGTTCTTTCTCTTACGAAGGTTGTAAAAAGTTTATTGATTTTCGTGATCTCTCATGGCTTCATTCTTTTTCTTACTTTGCCTTCGATTTGAACAATTGGTCAGAAGGCCTTAGGTACAGTGGCTAAAGATTTGTCACAGCACTCATGAGTGATCCTGAGCTTGATTATTTGATTTTTGGGGTTCGGGTTCTTCTGTGTTGTTTGTAAGGTTAATTTATTTTCTTGATCTTCTGATTTAGGACTTATCTTTTTAGGTCATGTTGGTGGCTCTGATGGTTATTATGTGAGGGATCAGGTCTGTCTTGAGAGTTGGTAGTTTTACGTGCAAATACACCTGTTGGATAACAGAACTTCAATTGCTTGCATCAATTATTTAATTTAAAATGTAGGATGAAATTAGATTTCTCTTTTCATTCTACATCAGATGTGTTCCAGAGGATCAGTCTCTGTTCAGTCAAGTAATATGTGTTTTGATTCCCTAGACACGTGGTCCACAGCTTCACGAAACATGTGTTCATGTGTTGATCGTGATCAGTATTGGATCTTGCCGCTGTTTTTCCTAAAATATACACGGGGAATTCAAATATTCCTTGGTCATATTTGATTGTCAACTTAGTATATTGTTTTTACTCCAAATTTTAACAGGGAGGAATTTGACGAGGAAAAGGAACCTGATGGAATGCTTCTCTGCGGATGGACAGAAGCTTTTCCAGCAAAGAAGGATAATAAGAAGCCTATTGGCAATGGTGGGAGCACATCAAATGCATTGCAAACAGAGCCGGTGGAGGCTGAAAAAGATGGCGAAATGGAGGAAATTTCAGAGCCTTCTGGGAAGAAAAGGAAACTGTCTGAATTTTCTAAAACCACCATTCTTGATGTTCCAAATGCTGCTGATGATGAAACTAGAAAATACGTGGCTGTGGAAAGGCTTGACGACGACGACGACCTAGTCATGTTTGACGAATGGGAATCAGTGACCAAGAAGAAGAAAGGTTGCAATAGTTGTTGATTCAGCCTGACTATAGAAGATCACTCACTCCCTAATTTTATACCATTAGAGAGAGGAATGGTAATTCTTTTGGTGCTGATATTTGTTAATTATTAGGTCTCACTGTCTTCTGAGAGTTGGGATATTGTAGTCTCCATTAATTAAATGGTAATTTAATTTTATACCATTAACTCACTCAGTGAGGCTGTAATGTTACTAGTAACAATTTCCTAGATTTTTGAGAATTATTCACAGTGATTTAACTTGAATGTACATAATACCCCTCTTAATTATTATACCAAAGAGCAATCTTGTTACCTTAAAATCTATGCACTCCGCTGTTGGCTTTCCTTATGCCATATCGAAACCAAGACTTGCCGGGGGAAATTGCAACGTTGCATTTGTACTCTGGCTGACATGTCGTCTATCAGTTTATCGTATCCACGACAAGTCGATTACTGATACATTAATAATTAAAAAAGGTCGTATGGGGTACTGAAAATATGAAAAATGTAAAAATAAAATTTATAAACAATATATCTCATCCATGGTGCTATAATGTTATCTAAGTTAAGAACTTCTCTACATGGATGGGTAAATAAAACTATTACAAAACTATAAAACAGAAGGAATAATTAATTACACAAATATTAGTGCACATAAGGTGTTGCACACTGTGTGCTACTTGAAACTTTTCGACATGGATACGGAGGAATATTATTATTATTATTATTTGGCATCATCTCCTTATTCCTATTCAAATATTTCAGCTTCCTTTTCTTCGCATCTGGATGTTCTTGCTTCTTCAAATCTTCTAGGCAATGAACATCTCCCATGCACGTAAATGACCTTGCTTTTCCTGAATAATACCTCGACAATCCTTTCCTGCTATTGCAATAACGACAACAATAACAATTTGTTAATCTGACTAAATTCTGCCCATGAGTTCGTATCGGTTGGTATACGAGCAGACGACATGCGCCATGCTGAGATAAAATTGAGAAACCAGAAAGTAATTAATTACTTACTCTTGAGGAAGATTAGTCTGCAATGAACCCATATAGAATGACGACCTCGTTTCATCTTGATCGTGCTGAATCTGATCCATAATAGATGAAGTTTGGGAGAAAAAGTCTGATGTGTTGATTAAGGTTAGCAAAGCTTACGGTTTTCTTGAAGATTATATATATACCAAGTTATAATTTACCTGAGAATTAAGGTAAAGCTCAGGCAAGCTAATTAATGGAGATAACAATTAACAACTCACACCACAAGTCAAATGGGATATTATTTAAGATTAATTCTGAGAATTAATTAATGGCCTGTCTATAAATGTGGATTGGTTTGGAACCTCTCAAATAGTTAAAGGATGCTGCATGCTTTTGGTTTTGGTTTAGTTCAAGAATTAGGTTAACTTTTATATCCATACATATCCACATCCTTGTCTATTCTTTCTCTTATTCATACAAACATTAATTATTTATTGGTGGTGGATAATTTTGATTAATTATTCTTTGGTTCACAAGTTGTATGCATGTAGAGTGGGGATAAACCTAATCCTTTAATCAAATTAATTAGTTCTTTTTGTACTAATATTAATTATATGCAATGAATTTGACATATATATATATATATATATATGTGCGCGCGTGCGAGTTGTGTATTATTTTTAAGGAGTGAGGATCACCCCACTTTTTCTAATTAATTAATTTAATTTCAGTTCTTCTTTTGCAAATTCATCCTCTTATTTAAAAGGGAGTACTCAAAAGTCATGAAGATTGTTTGCCTCCCGAGAAAAGGAACTTCCTAATTAAGAAATTCAATCAGAACCAAGTTATTTGATTTCTCTGCAAATTTCAACTTTAAATTTCAGTATTCTGACCAATTAAAGTTAATGCTTGGACCCATACTCGGTTAAAGTTAAAAGACTCTGATTTTATAGATCCAAAGTTCTTCCTCCCTCAACACAGGTACAAATTATCTTAAATTTTTAATCATCAGATAAATCACTAATTAGATATTTACTTGGAGGCAGTAGTGATACTCTATAATTTCAAAAGCCATTGATCTCTTCTGCATATATTTTCTTGTAAATTCACATCAAATTTGAATATTTAGTTAATTACACTAATGAAACAACTAAACTGATAAATAATAGTAAAACATAGATCATAACATAAATTTTATACAAATTTCTGTGACCATGAAATGTAAATACCCCGAAGAAGAAAGAAAGAAAGATAAAAAAGAGAGGAGAGAGAGTCTGAAGAAGAACAATTGTAACATTACAACACTATTGCACAATATTTACCATATCAGAAATTGCTAGCCATGGAATCTTCAAAATGCTAACTATATCCATTTTTTTGTTTGAAGAAGCAGCAAAAACCATCGGTGCTACACAGAATATGTGTTTTAACTCCACAATCTTCAATTTCTCAACAGAATTTTTATAATTTATCTACCATTAAGCCCGGAAAATTGGGCAAACATTGCAGTCCCCGAGTGGTCATCAATGGCATGAACTTCAGCTGGTCCGGCGTGCTCTTCTGGAATAGAAACAGGACGATTGTCAGAGGTGGAAGCAGCGGCGGTGGGAGCAGCAACAGCTGCTGGTGAGGCAACGTTGGCGGCTGAGTTAGATTCTTCCTCAGCTTTTCCTTGTGAGAATGCTTCTTGCAGCTGCAATGCATACTCCAAATTCCACAGTACATCTCCCATTGTAGGCCTGTCTACACCATGTTCAGCCAAGCATTTCTCTGCAGCTTCAGCAAATTTCTTCATTGATTCAGGATTGATTGTCCCTGCAAGATGTGGATCAATGACTTTTTCGAGTAAGCCCTTTCTCTTCCATTGCATTGCCCACTCAGCTAAGTTAACTTGTTCTCTCGGAAGCTGAGGATTTATTGCAGGCCTTGCGCACAAAACCTCAAACAGTACAACCCCAAAGGAATACACATCTGATTTTTCGGTCAATTGCTGTCTTCTGAAGTACTCAGGGTCAAGATATCCGAAACTTCCCTTCACTGCTGTACTTACATGACCCTGTCCCATAGGAGCATCTTTTGATAGACCGAAATCTGCAACCTTGGCAACAAAGGCATCATCAAGCAAAATGTTTGTAGTCTTAACATCGCGGTGAATGATACCTTGTGCAGTGCCGGTGTGAAGATAGTGAAGTCCGCGAGCAGCGCCAATAGAAATCTCTAGCCTTTGTTTCCATGTCATTGGTGGCATATTTTTTCCGTATAGGTGATCCCTGAAAGGTCCATTTGACATGTACTCATAAACCAGGATCATTTCTGAGTTTTCATCACAATAACCAATAAGTGACACCAAATGCCTATGCCTAAGCTTTGATAACATCTGAATTTCTGTCTGAAATTCTGTGATCCCTTGTTCGGATTGTGGGTTCCCTCTTTTTACAGCAACTTTTGTTCCATCATCAACCTCACCAAGATACACATTTCCAAATCCTCCAACACCAATTATTTCACTTGAATCAAAGTTTTTAGTAGCTTCTTGCAACTCTTGAAAAGAAAAGTACCTGCCTAGGCCAAGAGTTGAAGAGGTAAAGCCATTCTTGTGAGAGCCCATTGAGGTCTTGCTTGTCATGAAACTAGTGTCACCAGTATGCAGAGGAAGCAACCAAGAAGAAAAGCTGTTTCTCCTTTGCCAATCTTTAGGTCTCTTGTGCCATTTGATAACCATTGCACCAAGACCAACAAATGCACCAAACATCATTGCAAACCCGACTGCAGCTACTGTACCACGGCTGGATGAACTAGCCTTGCTACCATCAACCCCAAATTCTCCATCCAAACTATCAACAGAATTGCTCATTTTCATAACCTCCACCCCATTCAGAATTGCATTTCTTGAACCAGTATTCTCCTTCGTTGGACCAATTTGAAGACTAAGTCCATTATTCATGTACGTAGAATTCACAACAATATCCTTATAATAAGGAGTAGCCAAACCCAGTGTGAGACTGGATAAATCCAACCCTGAAATAGCCGTTTTTCCATTAACATACACATTGAAGTAGAGATCATTCAAAGATTTGCTCACAATATCACAAAAATGCAGCCGAAGCAGGTAGCTAAACGTCTGATCGACATCAAAGTTCCATGTTACATTGAAATTTGGTTGAACTGTCTGTGCATCAGCCATCTCAGCTGCAGAAGCATACACGGTTGCTGGTGCAATCAAAGGTGAAACACCTTCGGGATATTGTATGGCGTTGGCTTCAGCAGACACACTCTTGGCCAAATTTTCGTCCTTTAGAAATTGTGTATCAGGCTTCCAAGTTCTTCCCAGCGTGTCGTTCAGTGAATTGATCAATGGTCCTCCAACGTTAAGCCTGTGAACGTATTGGTATGAAAACCTGGACAAACCGCTAAAGCTGTTTACAGGGAAAAGCGAACTGCCTTCATCGCTGATCAAGTTATCCGGAGCCGAAACGACCTCAATGGCATTGATGAACGCCACCGATTTCTTCATCGGTATAAACTTGATAGAAAATGTTTGATCAGTTAAATTAAGCATATACTCCTTCACAACAGCTTGAGAATCCTCTAGTTTGAAGCTGTGAAGAAGAACAAATTTATCGGTCTCCACGCTGAACGATGCTTTCTGAAGATCAAATTCCTTGACAGCCATAGCAAAGAAATGGAGACGAACCCAATGCCAACCTGGTTCATTCAAATGAAATGTATATGTTGATTCTTCAGAAAAAACTCTTGCACTTAAATATATAGGAGAAGGAACATCAGCTGAAGGAACAGAAACTTGAATATCTTCTTTGGTTTGTAAGAAAGAAGTGGATTGTTGGTCTGATTTGAAAGTTCTTCCATCTGCAAGAGGAGAAGTAGACTGGCCACCACAGTCTATAAGAAAGTTATCCTTCGGAGAAAAGGGACTGGCGCCGGGAGCGCCGCTGACGATCGAGAAAGCAATCGTGGGCAAAGAAATGAAAGCATAGACAACAACCAGGAGGGTAGCCATCGATGAAGATAATAATGATGACGACGATGACATTAAGGAGAATAGAAATGGCGATTGCTTTTGTTTTCTCTGTTTTCACTTTTTTTTTATTTTTTTTTATTTTTCTATCTCCATCCCTCCTGGAAGAAGGGATGTTTACAATTTGGATTAACAAAAGGATTAAGGAAAAGGGTGTGTGTTTTGTTTACTATAACGGATTAATGGTGAAGTTTGATTCTTAGGGGAGGAAAGCCATTGACAACGAGAATGAGCTTTGCCATTCCCTTCCCTGAAACAAGGGAATGTTTGAGGGGCTTGGCGCCTTTTTTTAGTAACTACCAACAGAAAAATTGAAATTTATTGTGTATATAACTGTTTGAAGTTTTCAAACACCATATCTTCTTCCCTGTCATGTGAGTCTATTGGTTTACAGCTCAATCCCATTTATAAGGATTAATTTTATTTGTTAAATTAACAATTACAGTTAAATAAATCGATTATCATAATAAATATTGCAATAATAGAGTAGATTGTTAATTGTTGGATTAGTTTAACATTTTTCTTGGCTAATCCTTTGTATTAACATACAAGTGAAACTAATCATTGAACAATATTTTAACTTTAACATCATGTTATTCTCAAAAAAAAAAATTAAGTAGGACAATTTCAATAAAATTATATAATAAAAATATGTTTTATGAATAGAATATATTTTTATTAGATAGTTTTATATTTTAACTTTTTTATTGATATAATATATTGAATGGGTGTACGAACGATCATCCGATAACATGATAAGTCTATTCTACCTAAAACTTTATTTTATTTTTGTTTTAGTATTTATGTCTTAGTTAGTGTTAGCATAATTTTTATAAACTTGTTCTATTACAAATATATAGTTTTCTTGCTAAACATAACTTCTTATGAGATAATACATGCCAAAT
>JAXCLQ010047665.1:0-19875 GCA_035584115.1 Cedrela odorata | reverse complement strand
TCATAAAAACTTGATTAAATTCATGATTAAATGCCATAAACCATAAATGTTTATTTTTCATCTAATCAACACCTTCATTTATATGATATAAACTCTCTGATCAAATGGTATTTCCTCTGAATATGTTTAAACTTCTGGTGAGACCTCGGTTCCTTAGCCTGAGCTATAGCTCCATTATTGTCACAATACAAATTACTAGAACAATTATAGAAGGAACGACTCTGAATTCTATAACAAACTTACGGATTTAAACAGTCTTTTTCGCAGCTTCAAAAGTAGCGACATACTCAGCTTCTGTAGTGGAGTCAGTTATGGTAGTTTGTTTAGAACTTTTCCAATAGATAGCGCCTCCATTACATATAAAGACAAATGTAGAAATAGACTTTCTATCATCTAAATCTGATTGGAAATCAGAATCAGTATAATCCTTGAGTTTCAACTCATTACCTTTATAAGTCAACACCAAGTCCTTAGTTCTTCTTAAGTATTTTCAGGACTCGTTTGACCATAATCTAATGTTCTTCTCTTGGGTTTACTTGATATCGGCTCATAATACTCAAAGCATACACTATATCAGGTTTAATACATAGCATAACGTATATAAGACTACCTGTTGCTGAAGCATAAGGAATCTTTTGCATACTCTTACACTTAGCTTCAATCTTAGGTCCTATTTCTCGAGAGAGATGGACACCGTGACTGCAGAGTAAGAAACCTTTCTAAGAGCTATCCATATTGATTATCTTCAGTACTTTATCTATGTACAGACTCTTGGAAATACCTATCATTTGTTTCACTTTATCTCTATAGATGTGAATACCCAAAATGAAGGTCGCTTCTCTCAGATCTTTCATGGAGAAAGCATTAGACAACCACAATTTAGCCTTAAATAAGATACCCACATCGTTTCTTATGAGTAGTATGTTATCTATATACAATATAAGGAATATGATGGCATTGTTATTCTCTTTTCTTTAGATACACGATTTATCAATATATTTGATGAAGCCAAACGATTTGATTGCGTTATTGAATCAAATGTTCCAGCTTCTAGAAGCTTGCTTTAATCCATAAATGGATCTATGCAACTTACAAACCTTATGACTATCACCAGATGCAACAAACCCAACAGGCTGTTCCATATCTATGGTCTCCTTAATGAAAACATTAAGAAAGGCTGTCTTTACATCAATCTGCCATATCTCATAATCATAATATGTTGTACTAGCAAGTAATATCCAAATAGACTTTCAAATGGCTACAGGGGAAAAGGTTTCATCAAAATCAACACCTTGTTGCTGATTATAATAGGATTCATATATCCTTAATCACATATAGTATTTATATATCCGCGAAACACTTTTTTTAGACATACATGCTTTGGTCAAAGATTTTATTCCTGCATATGACAGTTCCACCTAGGATCTCAAACTCTAACATCTGAGCTAGCAGATTCCATCTTGGTCATAACCTGTCCTCAAAAACTTAAACACATTGTCAACAAGCTTTTTTCACTAGGCATGGCTAGCCCGGTGCAATATACATAAGTGAACGATGTGCCTTAGTGCGGAGGATAGCCGTGACACATCAAGTCAAAGGACTAGTGGTACACTAGTACGGCTATGTGACGTATCATTGATTATAGATAATTACCCATGTGATTTGTCACGTTTGGTTATGTTCAATAACACGTTCTCCAATGTATTACCATGTTTATGATCTTGTGACATAAGACTCATCACCCAACTATTAGCATCAAACACTAATCCTTGGCAACATCAAACATACAAGTCATGCAATGTTATAGTCCCATATGACATCACCTCAACTAGAAACTGATTCAGATGTATTCAAATCAAAACTCTGTACTCATATCTACAACTCTTTATAGATAGAATCTTGACATTATAATACATCACGATATCTCATTTTGTATTTTATATATACAATATATATTAGCAACTATATATTTAAAATGATATAAAAGTCATTTTATTAATCGTAAACAAGTTTACAATTTGTTACAAAATTACATATACATAAAGATGATATCCCTGAACCGTGCGATACGATTGGTTCTAGGGCATATCTCTAATTTGGGATTCATAGGCAAATTGCTTCCAAGATATGCCAAGTCATAAATGAATTTATCATTACGTAACAGCGAAAATTCATAGAAAATTTTAATGAACACAGGATAATATTTCAAGGAAGAAAAATAGATTGAATTGGGTTAATAGTTTCGAGTTTCTATACACAATTTATAAAAATACAACTATTAACATGCATCTTTTGAGATTTAAACTGCTATTTTGAAGAATTGCAATTGTTATAAGAGTTGCAACTCTCTAATAAAAATTAACTGATTTTCAAAACATTTAATAACGTTTTTCAAAATTTTAAAAATTAAATAAATTGTTTTATTTTATTTATTTATAATAGTTTTGAAGAACTTTAAGTTTAAGGGAGGCTATTGGAATTAGCAGCTCATTAGATGACCTTAGACCTCAGCTCAGCTCAACTGATGACCTTGGACCTCAGCTCAAGTCAACAGATAACCTTGAACCTTAACTCAGCTTAGTTTAAGTGCAAAACTTTTCAATATAAGATTTAGTTGTTAAAATTTTATTTACATTCGAACAGAAATAAACAGACAATTGGGGGCCATTTTGAGAATTGAATTTGGGACCTCTCGCACCCAAAGCAAGAATCAGACCACTAGATCAAATGCCTATTAAAAGTGATAAGTGAGTGTGATATAGAATAGAAGAACACATGATGAGTTATGTGTGTGGAGTCACTAGTTTTTATTAATGAAATAATGGTTCAAGGCAGCAAGCTACCTGAGATTTCAACAAATACTTTGTGATACTTACACTAAAGTAAAATTTAAATCGAAAGATATTTTACTGTATTCATAAATATCATTTTATTTTTGTGAAGTGAATTTAATTTATATCTGAATAAGTAGGGGTTGTTTATTTGTTTTTGTTAGAATATAAATAAAATTTTAAAAGCTAAATCTTATATTGAAAAGTTTTGTACTCGAGCTGAGCTGAGGTCTAAGGTCATCTACTGATCTAAGCTGAGGTCAAAGGTCATTTGTTTAACTAAGTTAAGGTCGAAGGTCATTTGCTGAGCTGAGCTGAGGTTGAATGTCATTTGCTGAGCTGAGCTGAGGTCGAATGTCATCTACAGAGTTGAGCTAAGGTCCAATGTCATTTGCTAATAAGATCTAAGTTCGAAGATCATTGCTAAGTTGAGGTCTAAGGTTATCTGCTAAGCTGCCAATTCCAATAGTCTCCCTCAAACTTAAAATTCTTCAAGAAATTGGTATAAATAAATAAAATAAAACAATTTATTTAAAGTTTTAAAATTTGAAAGAACGTTATTAAACATTTTGAAAACTAATTAATTTTTATCAGAGAGTTTCAACTTTTATAACAATTTTAATTCTTCAAAATAGTAGTTTAAATCTCAAAAGGTATATGTTAATAGTTGTCTTGTTTCTATAAATTGTGTATAGAAACTCAAAATTATTAACTAAATTCAATCTCTTCTTCTTCCTTGAAATATTATACTGTGTACTTTAAAGCTCTCTGTAAATTTTTGCTGTTGCTTAGTGATAAATTCACTGAAGGCTTGTCATATCTTGGAAGCAATTAGCCTGTGAATCCTATAAGCAATTTCAACCAAGAGATGACAAATAACGCTTTAAGGAAAAGCGTATACATAAGTGTTTCAAGTCTTCATTCTATAAATTTCCAACAAATTCAAGATCTATATGACTTTGAATGGTTCCCCAACTCTAGTGAACATCTTATATGACAAGTGACACCAAGGGTGTAGATCAACTGGCTGTCTACTCTAGTAATAAACATGTCATGGTTGGAAATTGTCAGTTTTTAGCACTCTCTCACATTGGTTCCATTTCATCTCTTGTTCCGTCCAGTCCCCTTATTTTGTCAAATGTCTTAGTTATTTCTGGCATTAAGAAAAATCTTCTTTCTATTAGTCAGCTTACTAAAGAAAATAATTGTTGTTTTACATTTTCTTCCTCTGGTTTTACCATACAAGATTAGGTCACAAGAGTGGTACTAGGAGTTGAAAGATGTGAAAATGGTCACTACGTGTTGGATTGTCATCATCATGCCTTTGGAAGATGTGAAAATAGATCGTCATCTATTTCTTATAGTAATAAATTGGTGAACACTAATTTTGAAATTTGTGCTGGTTGTAGACATGGCAAAAGCCACCATTTACCTTTCTCTTTAATTGATGAACGTTGTGCCATACCTATTGATCGTTTACACTGTGACTTATGCGGTCTGTCACTAGTTCTTTCTTTTAGTAGATATAGATACTATGCGGTGTTTATTAATGATTGTGCCAGATTTAGTTAGATATTCCTTTTGAACACAAATTTGACTTCTTTGATAATTTTGTCCATTTACAACGGTATAATTCGATGCAATTTTCAGTAAACATAAAATCGTTTCAATGCGTTGATGGAACTGAATTTACAAATAATAAGTTTCATTCTCATCTGCACTCTTGTGGCATTGTTCTTCATTCGACATGCCCTTACACTCGTAGTCAGAACCGCATTGCCAAACCCAGACATCACCATGTCATAGAAACTGGTCTTACCCTTATGTTTCATGCATGTGTGCCATTCTCTTTGTGGGTTGGGGCCTTCTCTACTATCGTCATTCTCATTAACTGACTCCTGTCACCGTCTTTTGTTGGCAAAACTCCATATGAGCTCTTGTCTAGTAAGCAACCATATTACTCTATGCTTCACATTTTTTGGTGTCTTTGCTTTCCTTATTTGAGAAATTGCTCAACGAAAGACACATCGTTTATATATTTCTTGAAATGTATAGTTTTATGAAATATTTCTCCTTGTAATGGCGATTTTGTGCAAAATCTGTAGCTTAACATTGACTATATTCGTTTTTCTAATTGTTGGGAATGTGTCTCTAGTTCTTCTAATGTTGGTTCTTCAGATTCTTTATCTTCCCTGTTTTTTTCGAGTTCACTGTGTCTGTCTTGCATTGATACTCCACTCATGTCCACCAGTGCCTTTAGCTCTTCGTGTGACCACTTCCAGCCATTCGATGATTACCTAAGGGGAGGTTGGTATATTCAAACCATGGTTATATCTTCCTATGACTGTTTTGTCTTATTCTCAGCTTTTTCAATCACTTCTTGCTCTCAAAGAGCCGCAAGGTTTTAAGTTTGCTACTAAACACCCTGAATGGCTCTAGAAGATGAAATTCAAGCTTTGAAGAAAAATAATATGTGAGTTCTTGTACCTGGTCATAAGAATCATAATGTGGTTGGCTGTCGCTAGATTTTCAAAACCAAACTTCGCTTTGATGGGTCTATTGAGCACCATAAGGCACGTCTTGTGGCTCGAGAATTTTCTCAAGTTCATGGTCTTGACTTTGGTGACACCTTTAGCCATGCGCGAGGAATGTTGTGAATTAAACATACTATGTACAGACCTATAGACACTGGGCCCTTGAATGGACGATGCATAGGGATGGCAGCAAATTGGGTTTGGGATAGATATCTCCAAACTCGCATTCGCATCCACCAAAAAAAAAATTCAATACCATATATGTACCAAACTTGTACCAGGTTTGATATTTTATTACCAAATACGCTTAAACAGGTACTTAACATTGACCAAACCTGCGTGAATATACGTAAATTTTTAGCAGGTTTTTAGTAGGATTTTTGACATTAATTCAAAATACAATACATTACTCAAATAAAATATACAGTACATACAATTAATTCAAAAGACGTTTGTATGTAGTATGGACTAATACTAATAAAACAGGCAACATTTATTCCATTATGCGTAAAGAGTTAAAATGACTTAATTGTATGGTAGTTGTTTAAAATTATAACTCACTTATACTATAGCTAATTCATTTGAACTTCCCCAAGTACTCTTGATTTTTGTGTTGCTGCTGCTACTACGATCGTCGTTTGATGGTTACTACTAAAGCTAAACTGTTATTCGTAAGGTTACAATAGAAAGTAGTAAAGAAAGGAAAATGAAAATTTGTATTCTTATATAGAAGTTCCTGTAGCATTGCAAATCGGTACTTCTAGCAAAAGACTTGATTCAGATTCATCCATTCCATTTAGACTTTTGGAAATTTGCATGCTTTCTATATCTGATAAATATTACAAATTCAGGACCTAATCAAAGATACAAATGATCTAAACATCTCTATTATATATATTTCACATGAGATTATTACGAACCCATTTTTGAATATGGATTCAAAACAAAACCTAGATCAACAAACAAATATAGAAGAACCAAAACTAATGCTATATAGTTTAATATGCCAAGTTATGCCAGAGGTTGGATTCAAAACAAATACAGATAAATAGAAGAATTAAAAACTTAAAGTTGTTGAGTTCTGCTAGAAGGAATAGAAAAACTACTCCATTGCAACTTCAATCTTTAGAGTAAAGACAAGAAGAAGAAGAAGAAGAGAAAGAAACAGATGAATTTGATGAAAACAATTTATACATTTTAATTTTGGTTTAATTTCAAAATGACGTCGTTTTAGTACTTTAAAAAAAATATATCCATGATTACCCGCAAGTATCTATCTGCACTCATATCTATCCTAAATTCGCTGCGGATTTTAAATTTATTTTCCAAACTCGCTAGAAGTCATACCAAACCCGTCCCATTAGAGTCAGGTAGTAGCGAGTTTGCAAGGAAAATTGTTGTCCCTAACATCAACAAAGGATGAAAGTCTTTAAAGCCTAAAATGAAGTCCTTAAAATGATGAAAGTCTTCAAATCCTAGCTCGAGCCTATAGGGAACTAACCTAAGGATAACAATGACCTCAAGTATAGTGAGGGATGAGACCTCTCAAGCTCAAAAAAAAGGTCTCATGCCTAGGACATCAATTACGACCTCCACGGTTATAAAGGTTTCAGGGGTAGCATGGCAGAGGTCTTGGCCACGTGACACGGCTTAAGGTTGTCTTAAGAAAGTACATCAAAGACCTCTTAATAAGTTACGTATCAATGGAGGATTTATTTCCCTCTCAATCTCTTTCCGGATTATTCTATAATAATGATTCTTAACCTAGTAGAAGTATTCTACAAGAAGGGCTCGAGATCTCACAAAATCCAGAAAACCAATGCTTATAAAGTTAAAATTCTATGATCTTTGGAACTTCAGTACGTCTAGAATTATTATTTTCATATTCTGTAAAAGTTCTATTAAGTTTGAGAGACTTAACAAATAACGATATATAAAAGGGACCCAAAGGATAACTAAGTATGCATGAAAAAACTTTTAACCAGATATGAAAAAATCTTTTAACTCTAAAGAAAATATTGCCTTTGTTCTGCTCTTTCTCTCTCTCTCAAATATCATAAAGTAAAACCCTAACTTAAACATCAAAAGGTTTTGCCAGACAACCAGCTTATACCCACTAAGTTTCATTGTGGTTTCAAGTGAAACGACATTCGAACAAGAGAAAAAGATTAGTGCTGGTGCATTGAGTGCATAGAAGAATTTTTGTTGCATAAAAAATATTATTTATCATGTTTTATAATATCAATTAAAGATAAAATAAATAAATTAAGATCTTACCTTAGATCTTCACCATCAATGAGGTTAAATAACTTTTTCTCGAATTTTTGTAGATCCGTAAGTTTTAATACCGGTAGCATGGTTTGAACCAGGAGAGCAAAAACTATTAGGATCTGATGTAGTGAAAGTCAAACTGATTAGGAAAAGAATGAATACGGTGCAAAGTCGACAGAAATCCTATGCAGATAATTGTAGGAGTGATTTGGAGTCTCAAGTTGGAAATGTTGTGTTCCTGAAGGGTTCTCCTTTTAAAGGAATTATGAGATTTGGTAAAAATGGCAAGCTTAACCCTAGATATATTGAACCATTTTAGATCCTTTGATGAGTGCGAATTAGGTTGCTCCTAATATAGATATATTTGCATGGTGAATCACACATTTTAGAGCCTCAACCAGTTTCTAACCTATAGCCATAGTCGATAAAGAGATGGAAAAACTTCACTTTAGATGCTAAAGTTATGTGGCAACATCATAAAGACCCAAAGGTCACTTGGGAATCAGAAGAAGTGATGAGAAAACAATTTTCCCCAATTGTTCGCCAATGAAGATATATCGAATGTTCTAAATTAATTTGATTTGAGAACAAATCATTTTAAAGGGCGTAGAAATGTCATGACCGATTTTTTTTCATGATAGTTACAAAACAACATTAAGTACTAGAATGCAAGATTCTTAAAACTTAATGGGTAATATGTTAAATCAAAGAATGTGAGATAAAAGAGTGTAAATAACTATGATTGTAGGCAACGAAGCAAGACAAACCAAGTCCACATAATGAGTAAGAATGCAAGCCCAAATAAGCAAGAATGTAAGCCCACATAATAAATAAAATGCAAGCCCATAAAATCAAGCCCAAAGAAAACCAAAAAACAAGCAAGTGGAGGTCCAAGAATTCAAGCCCATAATAGATGTAGTGAAGGTCCAAATATAGGGATATTTTTGATTTGTTTAGGAGTATCTTGATTTAAGTAGAAAGGGAAGAAGATAAAGCCAAACAAAAGAAAGAAAATGAAATAAAGAGAAGCAGGGAGAAATTTGAAAAAAGAAAGAAAAGGGAAGAGGCCGAGAGAGAGAGCAAGAAGGAAGAGGAAATAAAGAGGCCGAAAGAAGGAAAAAGAAGAAGGGAGAAAGAAGAAATGGAAAAGAAAAGAGAAGAAGAGATGTAAAGTGAAACCGAGAGAGAGGAAAGAAAAAGAAAAGAGGAAAAGAGAAGGAAAAATGAGAAGAGGAAGAGCCGGAGAAGAAAGGAGGAAGAAAGAAATGATAAAAGAAAAGGAGGAGAAGAAGAAGAAGAGAGGTGATTTAGCCATCCAAAAAGGGAGGTAAGAAGAATTTTGATTTGCTATGAATTTCTTGAAAATCTGATTTGGTTTTGGTATTGATTACATGTTGGAATTATGTAAGATTTGAATTGTTGATTGTGAAAAGGTTATGGACAGTGCATAATTTACATTTATAACAATGTTTTAATGTTAAACTGATGTAAATTTTGTATGTAGTAATTTGATGAAATGATAAGGCAATAAGTTGCATGTAGGAAGGTACATATTGGTTGCTGGAATTATAGACAATGCTTGAAAAATTGGAAATATAATAAGTTCTAAACCTCTAATTACTGAGCCGTAAAATTCTAAAAAACTAGACAAAAAAAATGGATAAAATAGTTGAAAACCAGGTTAATACGTGCAACGATGAGTTCCAAGAAAAATTTCGAAGTAGCTGCCCTATTATGTTCCTGTCCATTGGCTCACCGTAGTGTATAGAAATATGTTTATAACTTGAGTATTCAGATTCGAAATCCAAATCTAGAAACTAGACTTATAGAAAAATATTTTTTCAAAACTTCAACTTCAAATTCATTCACGATTGATCACAGAGAAAATGTGAAGTTGTCCTATGTTCAGTGAAGTGTTATCAAAGTAATCAGAAAATGAATTGTGAACATTTGACTTAGATAATTTTGAGTCAAACATTGTAGTGATTCAAATCATCTTAATTTTGTTGGGTTGGAGTGTAAATCTATAATATAGTTATTTATTTATTCATTTATGATTGTAAATTATGACAAAAGTCATGTACTGTAGATCTTCAACTGAAATATCAGTGGACCACGTCTTGAGTTAGACTAACCAATTTCCAACTGGTGAGTGGATAGTTATGTTTTTCAAATAATTATTTGAACTTAATGATGAAATACATGTGACGAAGAACTTGATTGAATTTTTAAAATTGCGTTGGTCATTGTTTTATAAAATTGTGACTATGATGATTATGGGAACTGTTTTTGAAAATGTCGATATTGTGAAGGTATGAGTTGTTATTTGGGCTGCGTTAAATGAGAAAGGATACTAAGATTGTTTGTGGAATGGGTATAAATGATTGATTTTGTTAACTTAAAACGTAAATATAAAATCATTACTTGAACTTTATATTTGAAATACATGTGCTTGAAATTTCAATTAAATTTTCTAAATATGCTTTGGTTATTACTTTATAAAATTTATGATTATTGTGGTTATTGAAAATATTTTTCTTTCAATATGTCGATGATGTTTCAGGATTATTGTAAACTTATGAATTGTGATTTGTGTTATGTTAGTTGAGAAAAGGGTATTAAGATTGTTATGGATGTGATAAACACTACAACAAATTTGACAGTTAGTGACAAATATACATGTGACATATTTTTTTTTCATCACAAATAGAAGAGATAACATGATGAAAATTTTAATTCGTCACTTATTTTCATGGTTTGAGTATTTTATGTGACGATATTTTATTTGGTCACATGATAACATCACAAAAAATTTGGCGCCTATGTTTCCCACTAAAAATTTTAAAATTTGATTGATGGAAATATTTTTAGTGATGACTTAAATATTAGGTGATGATTATTTTATATCATCAATTTAAAATGTGTTCTATGACGAATTCTAGAACGTCTTGCTTTTTATACCTCGTTGAATATAATGTCACTAATGTTAATGTATACTTTTAATGACAACTCTGATTTTGTCATATATCTTATAACATAATTTGTGACATGAATCAAATTGATATATAATTATAAGAGATGATATTTAGTTATCACTTATGTATAACATCATTGGTGACGTACACCACCGTTACCAGAATATAAGTATTAATGACATTATATTTATCGTCACAAATAGTATACCAATATATGATAATATTAAGTAATGTCATAATTTATTAATTAATTTAATGACATTACTCATCTATCACTTATTAAATCAAATTGATGTATAATTATAGGTGACGATGATGTACGTCACCAAAATATAAGTATTAATGATATTATATTTATTGTCATACATGTTATAAATAGTATGCCAATGTATGATAATATTAAGTAATGTCATAATAAATTAATTAATTTAATGACATTAATTATCAATCATTAATTAAATCAAATTGATGTATAATTATAGGGGACGATATTTAGTTATCACCTATGTAAAACATCATTGGTGACGTACACCACCGTCACCAAATTATAAGTATTAATGGTATTATATATCGTCACAAATAATATGAAAATGTATGACAATATTAAGTAATGTCATAATTTATTAATTAATTTAATGACATTAATCATCTGTCACAAATGAAATCAAATTGATGTATATTTATATGTGACGATATATAGCTGTCACTTATGTATATCATAATTTGTGATGCTAAATAACGTCACTAAATTAGAAAATAAAATATATTTTAAGTTACATATGTAATAACTTAACGTTCTGAAGTTGGATTGACATGTTGCTTGTATCATCGTACTTGTATTGTCAAGATCATTATATCAATACCCATATTGATATGCTTCTACCACTTCTTTAAATTAGCCAAATCTGATATCTACCTATAAAATAAAATCTAAAATCATTCAGAATGAATAAATTAACTATTAAAACTATTAAATTAAAATGAATTAGTAATAAACAAAAACTAAAACAAAATTAAAGGGGAATAAAAATGTATAAACTAATGACCGAACAAATACCCCCAAATGTAGATTTTGCTAGTCCTCGATCAAAACTAAAAGCAAAAATAAAATAAAATCCTAATTAAACTACTTTTTCAAGAAATTGTGATTGCATTTAACGTATGCAATAAGCCTTTAAACCCCCAGGCAGCCCTAGTGGACAAGTTATAGTCTCATGAGAGTTTACAGCAATGACACCCATAAACATCTCAAAGATGACCTAAAAGAAATGAGAATTAAGAAATAACAAACTCTTCAAATGATTTCATAAAACTAGCCTAAAAAATTGCATAAATATATGGCTTAAAGAAAATTTCAGATATTGTCAAAGTTTTAGCAACAATTCCAGAGTATCGTCATCTCACATTGCATCCCTGTAGTGTGTGTGTGTGTGTGTATCAACTCAATCAAAATTCACTCTCAAAATTCTCAATATCCACGATCTTTGCCTTGAATAATAAAAAGAGTAAGTCAAACTAACCTTAACATTTCCATCTTGATTAATCTTCTCTCTCTTTCACATTCATTTTTCTTTTTTTTAGCATAGGCATCATTTCTATTTTTTTTCTTTTTCCTTAGTCAAGAGCTTTCACTCTACCCCTTAAGGTAGCCTTCTTCTCATGGTAGATTATCCTTTACATATTATTGGTACGTAGGCCCAAATTACTCAAGCACTCTTAAGGGTTATAGGTAGCTATTTCTGACTATAAATCTTGTGTAAACCATGTAATTTGATTGAGATAAAAATCAAGGTAAACAGTCATTTACTAAATTAAAATTCTTAACTTAAGTTGCAGCAGCTTCAAATTCCAAGTCAAAATTAAGAAAGAGTTGATATTAGTGCTCAAGATTTAAAGAATCACAATAAAGACGAATCTAGCATAAAAACCAAGAAAAATAATGACAATATTATCATTTTCTAAGAGCCATATTCAATTTTAATCAAGTTTCTATCATCGGCATTTGATCATCAATCCAAAGCACAGCTAAAAAGATTTTTTTTTTCATTTTATTTCATGTTGTTTTTTAAACACAATGACATATATCATACCTCATCACCAAACCTAATCTAAACATTGTCTTCAATGTTTAACATTCACACTCGTAGGTGAAAATCAAAAACATAAATGAAGAGAAAGGGTTAGAATATGCACACTTGGATTTGTATATGAAAGAAAGCTAAGAATAAGATAAAACAAAGAAATGGTGTTGATCGAAAAATATTACCTAATTCAAAAAATGTTAGCTGTTGACACTTTGGGTTGCCTCCCAATAGCGCTAAGTTTAATGTCTTTAGCCAGACATAGTAAAAAAGAATAAAAGATGATAGATGGAACCTATAAGTGTTGCACATCCTTTGAGCCTCCTTGGTCAGTTTTGAATTGCCCTCAAGAAGAATTCTATGCATGCACTTGGTGGGGCTAATTCTTTTAATGTCAACTATCCTCTATCCTATTGTCGTCTTGTGTTTTTACAATACTCATATCAATTTCTCTTCTTCAAGTTGGTTGAGATTGGAAGCAATTATGGCAGGCAATGTTTCTTCTTCTGCCAAATATACATACTTAAGGTGTTCTGGAAGAGGCTTGAGTTTCAACTATTAGGCCCTAACAATAGAAGGAACAAGCTTGAAGTTAGTTAAAGGTAAGGGCTCAAAAAGAGGAGTATATTTACCTCAAATGAATGAATTGGCTTTTAAAGTAGCGATTGTGTGATTCAAGTCCTCATGTTCACTTAGGGTATCTTTGAGATCAATAATCAAAGTTTTTTCTTATGGATCATTTCTTTGAGTAGAATTGAAGGTCCTTTATACAATTTGATCTAATACATCAATAGAAAAACAATTATGTTCATCATTAGGAAACTTTAAAGAATCAAATACCTTAAACTCAATAGTCTCTCCTTACACAGTCATAGTTAAAGTTCCTTTTGAACATCTATCTTTGTGCCTGTTGTAGCCATGAAAGGACAAAATCAATAGAAGTTCTTTGCCTGGAATAGAGGCATCCTCAATCTGAAGGATTAGGAAATTTGCAGGTAGAATCAATTCATTCACCTTGACCAAGACATCTTTGAGTAGTCCTCTTGGGTATCTTATTGATTAGTCAGTCAATTGGATGCTTGCTGATGTTTCTTTCAGCTCATGTAGATTCAATGCTTCATAAATAGAAAAAGGCATTAAGTTAATAGAAGCATCTATATCAAGTAAAGCCTTTTTAAACCTATGTTCACTAATAATGCATGGAATAGTGAAGCTTCATGGATCTTTCAATTTATGAGATAGTTTTCTTTGAAGAACTGCTAAAACCTCTTCACTCAATGCCACATTCTCATGTTCTATGAATCTTCTCTTATTTGTACACAAGTTCTTTAAAAACTTTGCATAGGTTAGGATTTGCTTGATCGCATCGAGTAGTGGTAAATTCACTTGTACCTTTCAAAATATTTCCAAAACGTCTTCTTGTTGTTATTCCTTCATCAGCTTCATAAAACTACGAGGAAAAGGTATAATTGATAAATCTAATTCAGCCTTGGAAGAGTTATGATGACTTACCTTGGAATGCTTGCAATCTTCTTTTGTTTGCTTACCCTTATCTTCTTGTCCAACTTCTTTCCCTCTTCTCAAAGTGATGTTAGCCCAGTTAGCAATACCCAAGAGCGGGGTGAATTGGGTTTTTAAAATTTAGCAAATAAAATCATATGTAATGCAGTACAGTAATGAAATAATAATTAGAGAAAGAAATACAAACACAATTTTATAGTGGTTCGGTAAATCTTGGCCTACGTCCACTATCTTGAATGCAAGATACTTTCACCGACTTTCCACTAATTTCTTGTTTTGACCGGACAAGAGTAGCCAGTACACTCTTTCTAAGGTGAAGGGAAACCTTACACTCTTTTATACAAATGAAGACTAACCACAAAGATCTTCTTTGATACAGGTGAAGAATTACCCAACACCAAATTACAAATATATTTTTTTATTTTTGCTCTCACACTAGAGTGAATATTTCAATAAGCTTTACACAAGAAAAATTTCTCTCACACAAGATTTGAAAGAGTTACAGTAGAGAGAGAAAGTTTAGTGTTTTCCTATCTCAATGTTGTTCAATAATTTTTTTCTCGTTGATATTGATTGCAAATAATGCTCCTTTTTTGAAACTTCACTGTATAGCTTCTATTTATATCTATCAGTTTTGTGAAGCTACCCATGTCCAATGGCTTGATTTGATGTATTTAATGTTGGCCATTAATGCAATAAAAGTTACCATTAAGCTTTAAATTTAGAGAGAGTATCGATCTGTTTCTTTATGTATTGATCTTTTTAAGTGAACAATATGATTTGCATCCCAAGTATCAATCTTCACTTCTACAAGTATCGATCTATTTGTACTTGAAGTATTTTTGGGTTTCAGTATATCGATTTGTTCTGCTTCATAATTATTTTTCAACTCTTTATGAAGATCATGTATTTATCTGTTGATGTTCATGTATCGATCTGGTTGCCTTTGTAATTATCTTACAACTCTCTGTAAAGGCCATTTATCGATTTGTTGATCTCCATATATCGATCTGGTTGCATTGGTGATTTCATCTGAAGCCACTATCTCAGTAAATATCAATATCATCATTTCTTTGTATCGATCTTCTTGGATGTATCGATCTATTTCCTCCCATATCGATTTATTTGTCTCTGATTATTGATCTGTTTGCTTTTTAATACACTTGGACAGAGAATTATTAAAGAATAAACTTAAGCATATTCACTCAAGATTTTGAGACAAATTTATGACAAATTTAATTTAGACATTATAAAAAACATATCATATATTTATGTTTGATATCATCAATTTCTCTCATGATATCATCAATCTCCCTCTTTTTTGATAATGACAAAATAAAGGTAAAATAGGTGTCTAACTCTCAATGTGAATTGATTTATCTCCCCTTAATGTGATGCTTTAACTTATCTTTTAATTTTCAGTTTTCTCCCCCTTTATCCATTAAATTTTATGCAAGCTTAGTATATTTATATATTCTTCCTCTTTTTTGTCAGCAATCAAATAAAGAAAATGAACAATTATACAAATCAATTGTATAAGTAACACAATCATATTAAAGAAGTACAAGGACAAAATATTTGTTGATCAAAAGAATTTTCATTTCATAAGAAAATGTATACAAAGGATAAACATTGTTCAAAGGGTGCCAAAAGGGTCAGGATTGTCACTATCAACATCTAGGTCTATAGAAGTGTAGGTAGGCTAGAGAACGGGAGTAGGAAGTTGCGAATGAGTTACGGAGGCCTTAGGTCCATGATAGGCAGGAGTAGGAGCTGATGCAGGTGCTAATGTGGATGCCCTAGCCAAGCTACACATAAATCTGTGGGTTTCGCTGCAGAATTCCACTCCAAGTCTTCCAAGCTGAACTATCGCGTCGTCACCCCAAGCTAAGTGTTCCTCAATTTTATACATTTGCATAGTGACCATGCTTTCCAAATCGGTGAGTCGCTTTTCGAAGTTTGACATAGTCGTCTCAAAATTTTCTTCCATGCGGGTCATCTACTTTTGCATATTCTCTAGGATAGATAAAAGTGCAAATGTAGCTGCGGATTGAGTCGGTGACTTTGTCTAAGATGAGGGAGTAGGAGAGGGAGGTACAAGTGGCTCATTTTCTTGTATAGCAATATCTTGTGGTTGGTCTTGTGTATTCTGCTGCTCATGATTGTGTAGGTGCCTGTATCGAGCTTGAATTATCCATCGCTTATCAGATGTCTGCTCATAGTGCATGTGGTGTAAAGTTGTTTTTGATAGCGTAGCAGCAGCTGGCGGTTCAATAGTATCAGTCTTAGTGTGTATCCAAGATGGACTCTTTCGAATAATTGTGGAGACCATATAGCCATAGTGCAGGTGGTTGGCTTTAGACATTGTGGTTTTCACCATCACATTAAGAATCCACAATATTAGATCAAGTCTCTTCCCTTCCATGATGCACTGCATCCACCACATATCCTAGTATGTCATCTCCGAATATCGTCCAGAATGTGCGTTGAGGTTGTAAGAGACAATGAGATGAAGAATTATCTCATGGATACCTAGATGGACTGGTTTGTTGTCCACTTCTGTTAAGTTTGGATTGTTGAAGATTACCTTGCACGCTTTAAAAGGCCGAAATGAGGTTGCCAAATACAAAATACCCCCTTCTAGTATGTGATGCAGGACATAACACCAGCATTGACTTGAAAAGTATGCCCACGAATGTTACTCGTAAATTTCGTCATCCGAGGTCAGCCTGAATGAGAATCCTTAACATCCATATTTGAATAGAAAATTTTGAACAAGCTGTCAAAACATTTTCCTTTAAAACTTAGATACTCGATCCATCCAAATTCTTCAAAGGTTTTGAGAAAGGGAAATTGGATGGAAATAAGAAGATTGAAATCCAAGACACTGCTAGGAGCAACTTTTTAATTTAGAGAAAGGGAGAAGTACCGATCCTCTGCTTCACAGTTTTGAAAATCAGTATGTGAGGAAAAGGCTTCAGTTATTCTTTGTCTTTTTTGTTGACTCACTTCGGCATTCTTAGTTATATTCGAAAGGGATTTGGGAATCTGAGTAAGAGGAGAGTTTTCTAGGGTTTGAGCAACAGAGATTTTGAAGCTGAAGAGATATCGATACTTTTGGATTCTGAGTTTGATTTTAAATGTGAATTCGCACAAAAGTATCGAAACATTTGATTAACGTATCGATTTATTTCTAGATATGAAAGGATAGATCAATATCTTCTTGAAGAGAGGTCGATACGTTTTGATAATTAAGCACGAGTATCGATACTTGGGCTAAAGTGTATTGATATATGAAGGCAGATTCAAATTTTGGTCTAGGCTTTAATGAGCAATTAATTTTGGTGGTTGAAGACTTGTCTTTCATAAATTTCAAAAATTCAAGTGATCATGCATTGTTTAGAGGCAATGTATCGGTCTGAGAGTAGGCATATCGATACATACTGGAAATGAATTTTAATATCGATATGTCAAGAGAGTGTGTCGATACATGAATGTTAACTCATGAACGTATCAATATGTTTTCAATGACATATCGATCCGTCATTGTGGTATCGATACTCTGTGATAGATGTATCGATCCGATGCATTCCAGTAGCTAAATTTTTTAGTTACACACACAGACAAGAAATATTCAATAATGATCAAACAATTTTCATTATTCCTAGTTCTGTTTTAATTACACAAAAACGATCTCTATTAAGTGGTTTGGTAAAAATATCCGCTAATTAGAGATTTGTATTTATATATTCTAAGCAAATGTCTCCTTTATTAGCATGGTCTCTAATGAAGTGATGACGAATTTCTATTTGCTTAGTTCTAGAGTGATGAACTGGATTTTTGGTTAGATTTATGGCACTTGTGTTATTACATAGAATAGGAATTTTACTAAGATTTAGTCCATAATCTTGCAATTAGTATTTAATCCATAAATTTTGTGCACAACAACTACCTATGGATATGTATTCAGCTTCGGTAGTGGAAAGTGCAATGGTGTTTTGCTTCTTGCTAAACCATGACACTAAAGCATTTCCAAGAAAATAGCAAGTACCACTTGTACTTTTTCTATTTACTTTGCATCCTTCATAGTCGACATTCAAGTAGCCTTTTAAACTAAACTCACCATCCTTTGGATAAAATAATCCCTGATTTAGTATCTTTCTTAAATATTGAAAGATTATTTTTACCGCTACAAGATGTGACTCCTTAGGAATGGATTGAAATCTCACACAAACACACACTCCATAGTGAATGTCGAGTCTAAAGGTGGTCAAATAAAGTAAAGATCCTATCAGCCTCTATATAATCTTTGGTCTACACTCTTCACTTTTTCATCTTTGTCTAGTGAAGTGGAAATGCTCATAGGAGTTAGAATGGATTTGCCTTCTATCATTTCAAATTCTTAAAAGTTCTTTTATGTACTTTGATTGGGAGACATAAATTCCATCATTTGTTTGTTTAATTTGAAGTCCTAAAAAGAAGTTTAATTCTCCCAGCATGCTCATTTAAAATTCACCTTTCATTAGATTTGAAAACTCAATGCATAAGGATTCATTTGTGCTTCCAAAAATGATATCATTAACATAGATTTGCACTAGTAGAATATCATCATTTTTTGTTTTCATAAAAAGTGTAATGTCAACACTCCTCCTCAAGAAATTATGTTTTAGCAAAAATTCACTAAGTCTTTCATACCAAATTCTAGGTGTTTGTTTTAAACCATAAAGTGCCTTAGTGAGTTTAAAAACATAATTTGAAAATTTGTAGTTTTCAAAACTAAGAGGTTGCTCTACATAAACTTCTTCATTTATAACACCATTTAAAAAAGCAGTTTTCACATCTATTTGATAAAGTTTGAAATTTTTGTGGTATGCAAATGCTAAAAGTACTCTAATGGCTTCTAATCGTACTACGAGAGCATATGTCTCATCATAGTCTATTCCCTCTTCTTGACTGTATCCTTAAGCTACTAATCTAGCTTTGTTTCAAGAGATATTGCCATTTTCATCAAGTTTGTTTTTAAATACCCACTTGGTACCTATTTTTGGATAACCATTAGGTCTAGGTACTAAGGTCCAAACTTCATTTCTTTAAAATTGATTTAATTCTTCTTGCATGACCATTAACTAATTTTCATCACTTAAGGCTTCTTCAACTTGTTTTGGTTCTATTTGAAAGACAAAGGCTAGATTTTGAACTTTATTTAGATTATCATCAATTTCTCTTATTTTTCTCCTAGTTTTAACACCTCGTGAGGGATCTCCTATTAATAATTCTTTCGGATGACTAGAATTATATTTCCACGCCTTTGGTAGTTCCTTATGTTAGAGTATGCCCTAGAAACCATTCGTGTTGTTGGTTTTAGGGCTTGTGTATATTGCAATATTTATATATAATAAATAAAAGAAAAAGTTCTGTATTCACATGTGTATGTTGCTTTCTTTATTTGTTTATGCTATATAATAAATTATGTATGTGAATTATCCAGATAATTTATTTAATTGTTAAATAAGATTATTAAATTTGTTTCCTATAGAAGTGATATAGACTGGGCATCAATATCGCATAGTAGGCATACTATATGTCGCCTATGAATATTATGAGATGGTATTAGTGAGGATGACAATGAAAGTCATGTCACAAGGGCATTAGTATGAATTTA
>JAXCLQ010047655.1:0-19877 GCA_035584115.1 Cedrela odorata | reverse complement strand
AGTGCAGAGACAATCTGACAAGGTCTGAAAATCATATTTGCATTGTTTAATATAACAAAGTCAGGCTAGTGATGCAATGGATGATTCACATTTCAAGCAACACAAACAAACAGCTATACACATTTATTTATTTAATAAAAGCACAAACACAGATGGTTTGAAAGTAATCTCTTATGTGTTCCTAGAAATTGTATTATATGTAAAAGTTAAAAGAGAGAAAAGGAAAGAAACCTTAAAAATCAGTCCAATCTTTGGCTTATTCTCCCATTAATTTTTCTCTTGTTTAAGAAACTAGTACCAGATGGCTGTACACTACTACTTTATAAATTCTTTAGCTACGAACAAGCAACAAAGTTCATTCTTCTTTATGTTCAATAATATATTTTAAAATCATCCTCTCCTCGGTTCCTGCAAAACAATAGACAAGAACAAGTTGTCCTGAATCTTGGTGAAGTACAAGCCAAGGTATTCTTGTTAAAGATCATACTCAAACTAGAAAAGAAAAATATATATTAAAGAAAGTTCATGTAAAAGCAAGGGATCTCAAGTAAAATATTCAAAGTGACATAAGCCTTTGATTTGGATGACAATCACATGTAGAGATTGCTGACCATAAATGTCACAAAATTCATGGGATGGATGGGAGTATGCAGGGGAAAGCTTTGAGTAAGGAGTAATCAATTGCCTTATGCTAGATTGGCACTGGCCTTAATAATGACATGAGGACCATGTTACGCATGACATGATTCATCTATAATTCCTAGAACAAATAATTGCATTCTATGCAGCCAATCAACAAGGGCAGTTCCATCACCATTATTCCCCATTAGTTCATTTCCCTCAAAGAGAATATAATAATTATCACCAAGAAGCCAAAAAAGAGCCTTAACATAGTGATTCCAACCAAAATCAGATCTATAGCAACTCCAACAGGTAGTAGGATATATTGGCCACAAAAGCAACTAGAATTGCATTATTCAAACAATATGCTCCAAACCAGAGGCAGTCTCAATATCATCTGAAAACCAAAATTGCTTTTATCCAAACATAGAAGGATTGATTTATTTTTAAAACCACAAGTTGCTGGAACTTTGTGCTTGGAACCATTCATCATACCTAACTCTTGTCTTCATCTTGTGATCAATATTCCCATATCACAACTTTTTTTTTTTTTTTTTTGCTTTTTCTTATACATAGTTTTTCTACTTTGTTTTCCGTTCAGCATATAACCAATCCTTGTTTACAACAATGCATTATACTTTCAATTTCTTTGTCTGAGGATTCAAAAAGTTGTTGCTATCTCTTTTCCTTTTTGTAAGTTAACAGGGATTGGCTAATTGTCATTTCACCTTCCAAAAAAAAAAAAAAAATAAAGAAAAATAAAGGTTAGATGCACAAGTACATGTTTCCTTTAGAATCATGCTCATAAACAAACATGAATAGTTTACTGAAAAAGCAAAAGAAATATAAAAATTACTGTAACTTGTTCAAATATCTTGAGCTATTGCCACCGGGGAACATAAAAATCTTGTTTTAATAGTATTTTGTGATAAAGCTATGCGAACCAAAGAAAAATCTCTAATTGTCATTTTTCCATCACTTATTCCAACAGACTAGAGATTACTTGCTACAATACTTTGAAATACCTTCTATTGCCACAATTATATGGCAGCTATGCGCCTGCATCCTCTCTTGACTCTTGCCTTTGGTTAAGCCCAGATCTAAAAAGCTAAAGCCCACTTCCTAAGCACTTCTGCCAAGCCAACGTCATGCAATCTGTCTCAATGTTCTATTTGATATTTTGCTTTATAAATTTGTCAACGTAAACACTTGAAATGCCAAGTGCTTCAAACTCTTGGAAGTTTCACTACATTTCAAATTAGTGATCAAGGACGATCCATAACACAACGAAACAATGCTCAAAATATCAATAGAACAAAAAATTCCATCCGACCTCAAATCTGAAACCAACTTGAACTTGGATCAATTGACTGGAAGAGCCAACATGAACACCCTAACATATAGACAATGCATAACCTAAAGAAACTGAAAAAGATATGCTGACTTCTAATTACATGGGTTTATACTTTCAAAGATAGTTTAACATAATCAGAAACCACAACTCGCAAATTGATACTTTGAATTCAACCTTTTCCATTGACTAGCACTTATCAATTTTTTCCCATTAAAGCTCAAAATATAGGAGTAGAGGTCAAATTATATATATATGCTTATCATAGAATTACATATATTCTAGTATTGATACATTCTGAATATATCTAAAACATATTTCTTACAGCCTCCTAATTTCTGCAGATAATGCGCAAAATCTATGAATCATAGCAGATACATTTTATATGCTAGACATCTTCAATAGTTTTTTTGACATATATTGCCATTTGCTTGATAAGCACTTCTGCAAATCTAGTCCTTGAAATAATTAACAAAAAGGGGAAAGAAACCCGTCCAACGTACATAAAAATACCCCTATAAATCCACTTTTGTCCAGAAACAGAAAATTGCAATTTTTCATTAACAAAAAAGGGAAAAGAAGCCAGTACAACATACAAAGAAATACCCAAAATAAATTCACTTTTCTCTGAAAACAGAAAATTGCAATTTGTGAGAGATCACATGCTCTGGTGCAGTGTAAATCATCTAGATGACTAAACTTTTTTCTTACAAACTGATTTATGCATAAGAAGAAATTTTATAACATGAGAAAGATCCTGGTCCTGATGCATGAAAAAATTACAAACATGGAAGATAAAAATGATCCATCCTATAGAAAAAGGGGAAAAATGATGCCTGGGATCACCAAGGTGGTAAAAATGGCCTCAGTTTCTATCCAAGTTCACTCACGCATCAAAAATGCACTTACAGGTCATGATGTATTATAAATGCAGAGATTGCAGATCTTAACAAACTCCTTGACGGTTAAAGGTTAACATAAAACAATTCAGAATGAGCCACCAATTTCATGAATAGTCCCTCAACATGCCTGCAAACTGACCAATAGAGCTTCAATTCAGATTGATCAATGCAATCTTTCACCATCAAAATTAATGATGTCACTGTAGCCTGCAATTTTTGTCATTAAAATGTGAGACTCTAAAGATATTCCTCATGAAAAATGTAAACCAAATTCTCAAAACTATTTTGAACGAGGTAGATTTTAAGCAAGTCAATGATAGCCATTTCCTGAAAAGCGCAAAATTTAAAGAGCATAACCATACGTAGACAGCTATTATCTTGGCAAATTAATTTCTCCATGGGAAGTCTTCGTTGTAGACTTAGAATGGCTCTGCAGATTCGCCAAAAACAAGTCTCAGGCCTACCTTGACTATATATTGCATTTATTTCTGGCCTTACCAGCTCTGTTCTGTCATCAGTGAGCAATGAGATCCCGGATGAAGCTATGGGAAAAGGAAAAACCAAAGGTGGCAATATTGGAGATTTAGCCACCTTCATAAACCTTTGACCTGAAAGAACAGATATTTATCAAAATCAAATGAAGAAACTTTTGCTTTCAAATGTTACACTCTCTAGAAGGAAATGATCAACAAATTCCTTGAATATCAACTTTTATCAGCATTTGATTCTCACTAAGTACAGAAGCATCCTGGTTTGAGGTCATAAACATAGCTTTTACTATCCGGATAATAGAAATTGGATAGATAGAAATAGGCTGAGATCTTGTGACTTAAATTACGACATGAATTCTCAACCGATCACCCCTTTAATCCAATGGTTAAGATCTAAAGCCAAAAAGAAGCATCTAATATTGCCAACTTAGCAACTATCCACAATTTGGATTAGATAGATGAACAATTGAAAATTTGTGTCCCTTTTTAAGCCCTAATCGAATATAAATACATTTTTTAGAAGCATAGCTTAACTACTATAGTTGGCCTTACCTAATAAGCTTTTGGGTCAAGCAATAATTTAATTCTCACTTAATTCTGTATAAAGAGATATATCATTAATAAATGGAGAAAGGAAAGGAAAGGTACCCCTTGCTCCTAATTAATTAAATACCTTACAATTGAATATCTTAAGTGTTGCCAATTAAACTCAAGACAAACATAATAAAATCAATATATTACTTCAGCCAACCACCATGCAAACTTGTAACAGTCAACAAAAAAAATATTTTTTTCCATGTAGTATCCTCCCAGATGCAGGGTTTTGCTTCAAAGCAGCTTAGGCTTATTTTATGCTATGGAAATTGTTATCTAGACCTGATTTGGCTTCAAGCACAAGACGGATGGTTATAGCATGAGCTCAATGAATTCCTAAAGCAGCAACAAGATGAGAATCATGTCTTGCAGTATCATCTAGAGTTCCACCCCTTTTCTGCACTGCACAGGACAATCTCTATTGTGTTAATTAATTAGGAGGAAAATTCATAATATGAGTATATGTCATACCTTGGAAGAATAAGGACAGGACTCATCATGGCTTTGAGATCTCACTTGGTTTGTCACTACAATAGGAATCTGTGAAAATTCAGCAAGCGACCTAGATAAATTTTAAAAAAGTGTTACTTGAACTGAAAAGAAATCACCCCGACATAAAAGCTCCATATTACTACAAATTATGAAGATATGATTCTCACTTAATGAAGGAAATATACCAACCCAATGGCTGTTGCCTAGGAGCTCTATGCTCATGTTCCCTGGACAAGATATAATGATCACTGCTTAAACAATAAACCAAACCAGCTGTATAGTAAATGATGTATAATCATTCTAGGTGTTGAAAATTCTTATAAAAGATTAATGGGTAGGTCTTGTGCAAGTATAGTGCCAACACCAAACTGAATTAAAGTAGCCAACCCTAAGTTTTTAAGGCTTTGTTAACAAGTAAGAAATATTTGTAATAGTCATATACTATAATTGATCTAAACGTCCTTGCTATGTCCGCAATGGACTGATATGGGCTGAATCCATAACATTTCAGTCCTCTGGAGAGGAGATCGGTATGCTGCACATCATGAATTGATATTGAACTACAGCACTTTTGGAGGAATTATACACAGTTGCAGGGATGGAGCCAGGAATTTTATTCAGGGAGGAAACCCGAACAATAATTAAATACATAAATTTTGAGCTTTTGAATCAAGATGACAACTAATATTTATAGATCACAATTCCACCGATTATTAAATCATAGATGACAATGTCTACAATTATTCTCCCATTTTATTTAAATAAATGGTTTTATTTACAAATAAATTTAATGAACAAGTTACCATACAATTAGTATTTCAAGACATCATATTACAGAATGATAGCCCTTGGCAAAGAGAGAATTTTGGAAACTTATGATAATTTACAAAAACATCCCTGCATAGCTGAAGAGAAAGGGTGAAACTTTTCTAATACAAGAGAACCTCAACTTCTGCTTACTTGACTTTCCTCTGATGGAAAACAATATAGCAGACTCCAAAGACTACAGTTGTCAAGTTTAAATAAAGGGGAATACACTAAGGGCTGTTGTAATGATATTATTCTACATTAACTTTCCCAATGACATGAAACACAAGATCAGACAAAAAGCTATCTCGATTTAGATAAAGAAGTCCATTAATTTGGAATAATACTTGGATATTGTCTATATAATTCAAATCTGAATGGAAAATTAGCAGCTAAGGATAAGATTATCCATTTACAACCGTCCTAATACAAGGGCAGACATGATATCTCAAACTTAACCTCATCCAAAGCCTAGCAAATAACTATGCTAGTCCAAAATCATTACAAAGCAAAGATAGTAAAACTTACCCTGAAACAAGAGCCGTCATGCCATCTATCACAAGCAGCTTCACTTGATTTTGGAGCAGTGAAATCTTAATCTGTTGCAAACTGATGAATACAATCTAGTAATTAATTTACTTGTCTTAGTCACTAATTACAATAAATTCAAGTAATAAAAGCCGAGCATAATGTAGTACCAGAGTACATAAGCACATAAGTTAAACATTTGCTGTAACTTAAAGTTCAATTGTATTTGTCAAAGCACAGACCACCAAGTTCTGCCTCACACAACCCCCCACCCCCAACAAAAAAGTAAAAAATGTGGATGCCTCCACTTTTGTACGAATTGAACATACTCTTTCACTTACAAGACCTTCAGAGTGTACCGTGTCATTCTTCCAAGCTTATGCTGTCCTAGTTTATTGTGGTTCAAACCTCTCAATGAACTCAGAAAGCGATGTCAACAGCAGGACAAGAATCCTTCCAGCCATCTGTGATACAAATGGATAAATTAACATATTAATATTTCAAGTTCGTGCTATCAAACACATTGAAAGGGAAAAAATTTAGAAAAACGTTTCATGAACCTCCTGTGCCATTCCTTTCATATGAAACATTTCTGGAAAACTTTTTGCTCCAATTTCTATTATCCTGAGGAAATCAAATTTCATGTTTTCTTACCGAAAAATAGTCTAGAACAAAATGCCACAAACAGAAGGATGCTCTATCAATACAGTACTTCCAGTACCTTCTTGAACTAAATTTGGCTTCTACATCAATGTATATTACACTGCCATATAAGCCTCCGTAATGAGCTGTTAGTGAAGCCAATAATGAGAGCTTCAGGCAAAACTGCAATTAAATTAAACAAGTATCAATTGATAACACATCCAACCTGACTGCAAGTAATATAAATTTTATTCCTTAGTGAAACAATGCAAACTCATTATTAATGAAAGATGGGACTACTCTCAGATTCATCATCATTACACCACCACCAACAACAATGCCAGTGGAAATTATTTCCAATTGTACAAATGCCAACAAATGAGTATTGAATTTGTCTCCACAACTAGGTTAAATAAAGCCATTACAACTCAAAAGAAGCTTCAACAATGAGATTGTTATTCCCAGATACAGTAAGTATCATATTCAATACATACAAACAACAGTCTGACACACAATAGAATTAGTAAGAGAATTTGCGCATATCTTATCAAATTCCTGAAGTATCCCCAAAAAACAATATGCAAAAGTTTATCAACAAAATCACTACATTATCATCACTTGTGTTTTGCCTATTCCAGCTGGACGAACCAACTCTGTCAAAACGCCAAATGGTATGCCACCACACAAGGCCGCATCTAGTCCTTTCAGCAGCGTGGGGAGATGCCCTCCCAGGTGCTCATTTTTTATGCGTTGCTTCTTCAACAACAGTGCCAATAAACACAGACAGAAGCAAAATTTGATCTCCCACCCCCATCTCTTTTTTTCTTAAATTAAAAGAAAAACCTCAACTATGTAGACGTTTGGTGTGTTTATGATTGCTTTTGATATGAACGTAAACACTTTCACATAACCAAAAAACAATATGTTTATTTTGCTTTTTGATAGTAAATGCACTTGGAAAGCTTTTGGGCAAAAGTGGTACAGTCTACCCAAGGCCTCGAAGAATAAATGTACAAAATGGCCTTATAAAAAGAGACGAATGGTGTTTTGAGACCAATTACAAAAAGAGATAGACGATGTTCTGAGACGAACTGTTATCCAAAGAGAGCTATTTCAAAAAATAGGAAGTTCGAGTCTTGTTTGGTAAATGAAGAAAGAGATATCGAGTTGGCATAATAATAAAGGGTATGGCGAAGACTTCGGGAGAGATAGGAGCCGGAACCTTTTAAAATCACCAGGAAGTTTGGATCAAGTCTTATCTTAAGGATGCACCATAAAGGTTTCGATTACATCTCGTTAAGGTCTCGACTACATCTTGTTAAGGTCTTGACCACAGCTTATAAAGGTCTCAACCATAACTTATAAAAGAGTCTTGGCCACAGCTTACAAGGGTCTCGACCACAGTTTACAATGGTTTCGGCCACAACTTATAAAGGTTTCAGTTACAACTTATAAAGACATACAACACTTGAGCTCATCTCCTATGAATAAAATGGTCTCAAATAAGGACTTCCGATACCTCACTATAGTTACGTATTTGTAAATGATTCGTTTTCTTTCCAAATTCTCCTGGATTATTCTGTAATAAAGATTCTTACCAAATTAAACTTTTTACACAATAAGAATCTTAAGGATATGATACCATCAAATCCGAAAGCCAATACTTAACCTATAGAATCTCCATGATTTTCGCATAGTGGGATTCTGATTACTAGATTTCATAGTATTCTGCAATATTAAGGAGATAAATAACATCTATAAAAGGAGATCAGCTATAATCAGGTACCACTACTGAAACTTTGGTGAAAAATATTACAATTCTCTTTTAGCTTTCTCTTTTTCCAAAGAAAATATTCACAAGTAAAACTCTGGCTTAAGTATTGGAGGGTTTTCGCTGGACAACCAGCTTTTTACCCCCATAGCTATTGATTGTGGTTGTAGATCGAGTAGAAGAAGAGAAAGATCGTTGATGGTGCACAGGATCCACAAAAGAGATTTTTGCTACATAAGCATTGATTAATAGGTTTTATTCGAAAAAAACATCTTTTAAAGTACAAAAAACACTTCAAATGATTTTTTACAAAGCACTTGAATACTTGATAAAATGATCCTTCCAAAACGGGTTTACATGAAAGCACTTCTACTCGAAATTGCTTGAAGGCACTCCCAATCACAAGGTTAAATGATTAAGGTTGTATTACTTACAGTTTGATATGGTGGACACACAATTGCACTAATGTTAAAAACAACGCATCTTGAAATTAAACAATACCTAACAAACCAATTATTGTTAATACCTAATTTATTGAGAAAATTATAACTTCAACAAATTAGAAATAGTAAAACTTTGCCTTGGCAATAGTGATGTTACGAGCAGCAAAGACGTTGGCGATTGCTATGGGTAGTCCCATCTCGCTGATCAACTTGTTCGCCATCGAAGCCCAGTTCTCTCTCTCGCTCTCAACTTTTCCTACCATTTTGTATATTTGTTATTGAAATCTAGGGTTTGTACTACATTTTTCTTTACGGACATGTTAGTTGAAAGAATGAAGGGAAAATAAAAAGGAATCCTTACAATCAAACGAATACTTAGAATATATTATTATATTGTTTAAATTATTTATAAACATAATTTAAAAAATATATAAACAAATAATTTATAATTGTTAGTGTAATAATTTTTATCTATAAATTCAATTTATCTTTATTATTACTTTTTATGATCATTTTTATTATATATAAAATAATTTTTTTTCATATTTCTTATATTTTATTAATTAATTTATAATTTATAATTTTTTTTCATAATTTATATAACTAATCACATTTATTTGATAATTATAATTGTTGATGTAGCAAAAATCCTTTCTGTAGATCCTGTGCACCAGCAACGATCTTTCTCTTCTTCAACTCGACCTGCAACCACAATCAATAGCTATGAGGGTAAAAAGTAGATTGTCCGACGAAATCCCTCCGATGCTTAAATCAAAGTTTTACTTTTTAATGTTTTCTTCAGAGAAAGAGAAAGCTAAAAGAGAATTGTAATATTTTTCACCAATGTTTCAATAGTTGTACCTGGTTATAGCTAATCTCCTTTTATAGATATTATTATTTTCTTAATATAGCAGGATACTATAAAATCTAGTAATCAGAATTCTACTGTGCGAGAATTACGGAAATTTCATAAGTTAAGCATCAACTTCCAAATTTGGTGGCATTGTATCATTAGGATTCTTATTATGTAAGAAGCTTAATTTGACAAGAATCATTGTTATGGAATAATCTAGGAATGTATGGAAAAGAGATGAATCCTTCACTAATACGTAATTGTAGTGAGGTCTTAAAATTCTTTATTTGGGGATCGTTATTATCTTGATATAAGCTATGAAGCTACCTGGCCGAGACTTTCGTAAGCTATAGTTGAGACCCTTATAAGCTGTGGTTAAGACCTTTACAAGATGTGGTAGAGATTTTAACGAGATGTAGTCAAAACTTTAACGAAATGTTGCCGAGACCTTTATAGTGTGTCCCTGGGATAAGACTTGATCCGAACTTCCTAGTGACTCTGAAAGGTCTCAGCTCTTATCTTTCTTAAAGTCTTCGCTATACCCTTTATTATTATGCCGATCTGAAATCTCTTCCTTCTTTTGCCAAACAAGACCCAGACTTTCTATCACTTGAAATAACTCTCCTTGGGTAGCAGTTAGTCTCAAAACACCATCCGTCTCTTCCTGCAGAGCCATTTCGGACTTTTATTCTTTTGAACGTTATGCATACTGGACTATACTCAACAATAATTTTATTATATAAGAAACTATTATTAATATAATTATATTTTTATATTTTAAATTTTTGTAAAGATAAAATGACTACTAAATAAAACAAAAAAATATTTTTGATAGTTGTAATATAATTTTAAAAATATTATTGAAAATTAAAAAAATTTAAATATAAGAATATTAATTATATATTGTGGTCAAAACTAATATATCCATTAAAATTCATATACAATGAAACTTTTGAGTTTTAAATAAAAATAAGAGAAATATTCACTATATATATATATATATTTGTAGATTATAATTTTTAATCAATAAATATATTTATGTAGTATAAATTTAAATATTTAAAATTAAATTAACTATTAAATTTATAGACTTCAATTATTTTATATTTAAAAATTAAAATTTAAAGTTCATTTAATTTTTTTAATTATAAAATGTATAAATTATTTCAGTGAACAAATATTTTTAGCCAAATAAATATAATTAATTAATATAATGTATATTTATATTAAAAAATATTTATCAAATATATATTATAATAATTATTTTCGATAAAAATATAATTTTAATTTATTAATAAATATCAAATTAGATTACTAAATTAGTAGCAAAGCAACCGAGTTTAATAAATTATGTTATGTAGTATTAATCAAAATGAATTGATGTCATGTTATTCGACATTTCAACTAGGAATTTAATAGATTTTTGCCCTTCGGTGAAAGTCATCAATGAAATGAATTCAATTATTCCACTTTTAGCTTTTATTTATATTTTGAAGTCAATTAGATAAGTCTAATGAATTCACACAATGATACATACTAATTATATTAATTAATTATCAGAAACTTCTATTTCTACTTTGGGGATTTTATCATATGTCTCCATTAAAATTTGTGGTAGACAAATTTTATAAAAATGCATACTTACTATTCATTTGATAATAAATTAACTAACTAAAAAATAAATATATTTTTAATTAATTTATTTTTTATAAGTAAAATCATAATTTACTCATTCTTATTTATTTATTATATATTATATACTAATTTATATTCTAAATTTTTAAGAATTTAAAATTTTAATTAACTTAAAATAAATATTATTAATATATTATCATATTATTTTAAAAATAATTTATATTAAATTTTTAAAATTTTACAACACAATTATTATGGTATAAAAATACTCTAAATAATAAAAATTAAAATATTTTAATATTATTATTATTAATTAACACTTTTTTTATATTTATATAATAAAATTATTTTTTAATATAAATTATGAAATTTATATTAAATAATAAGTAATTTTAAATTAATTTGTTAGAAAATTAATAAGTATATAGTATATATATGAATAAGTTTTTTTTAATAAAATATGATTTTGTTTGTTTTTTAAGTTCTATTTTTTTTAATTTCTTTCTCTATAAATTATCATCAATTTTCTTTCTTCAATTTATTTATTTCACTTGCTAAATTTCTCTCGACTCAATTTTCTTTATCTCAATACAATATTTATAATCAATTAATTATTCTCTTTCTAAATATTAAATATTTACTCTCACTTTCAGTTAACAAATTTTAGTGGAAGTAAATTACAAACACTGTAAATTTTGACATCTTGAGGTTAACAATTGTATTAGTATATTTAATTTAGTATTTAATTTATTTATTAATTTTAAAATTTTAGTTAGTATTTAGTTTAATTAATAATTTTAAAATTTTGATTAATATTTAATTTTGTTCTTAATTTTTAAAATTTTGTCACTATTTAATTTTTAAATTTTAGTTATAAAATAATTTAGTTATTTTTGTTAGTATTTAGTTTAGTTAATAATTTTAAAATTAATGAGGTTAGTAATTTAATTTTGTTATCAATATAAAAATTAGAGTTAGTATTTAATTAATTGTAAAATTTTAGTTGTTAATTGCTAAATTTTGTTAGTTATTTTAATTTTTTTTAGTTGTTTACTTGTTTATTATTGTTGTTAGTATTAATTTTAAATAAATTTTGTTAGTTATTAATTAATTATTGTTGTTAGTTATTTTGATTGTTATTTATTTTATTTTAATTTAATTAGAATTATTTATATTATATTATATTATTGTTGAATTTAATTATTTTTGTGTTAGGAAGTTAGAATTGAATTTAATGTTTGCATTATGAAGTTAGAATTTGATTTAATTTTTGCATTAGAAAGTTAGAATAAATAATATATAAATTTAATTGAAATTAATTGTTAAAGAATTAAACCAAAATGACACATTATTTGTCCCAATGGTTAAACAGATTTCTTTATGATGTAGATGAATCAATACTCTTATTCGAACAATACCAAAATGTTTCAGAAGAACAACCTCATAGTACAATAAACCCAACAGAAGTTACAACAACTAGTAGTAGCTAAAGTAGACAACTTAGGTTTAAAATATGACAAATTTTGAAAAAAAAATATTGAGTTTGGTAAAGTAAGATGTAAACTCTTAAGAGACATATAGACAAAAAAATTCAAAACATTTAGAAAATTAACAAAAACAAATATAAATTAGAATAATCAGTGGGGTACTACGTTGTAATTTTTATTTTGATCCTACTGTGTCGGGAGGCGCAATTTGTCAATGGTTGATCGTTGATGATCAACCATTTACATTGCAGGATTCTATGACTTAAAACATGTATAAATTTAAGTTTTAATACATATATCAACATTTTTGTATAAAGGTTATGATTTTTGAAAATTTTACCTTTTCCAACATTTAATTTGATGAAGATAAAACACATGCAACTTCTGCAATCTACACCTTCAAAAACCATTGGAAGCTTGAAGAAAATATTTTTCTTTTATGATTTTTTTTAAAAAGAATTTTTTTCCTTCTCTCTATATGATTGAACCTAATAAGGTGGAAGAGATGATTTTTTTTCTACCTTCTTTTATTTAATAATTATCCTTTAGTATTAACCAATCAAGATTAATATATTTGATCCAATGATATTATGTCAAAATAACACTTATGTGGATCAATAACATTAAAACACATTAAACTTTTAAATGCTTAAAATACTTGGACCAATCATATTAAGCCATGATTAATCTTATTAATCATTATTTTTTTATGTTTATTAATTCTTAACCATTAAGAATTTGACATGTAATTTAAATTAATTAACATTTAATTAATTTATAAAATTAATAGCAACAACTATCCATTGGTCCATGGATAATTATCTAAATGATAATTAATAATATGTAATTTACTTTAAATTACATATTTATGTAATTGTCACAATTCTTTAACTAATTAAAAAATTATAAATACACACACACACACACACGTATTTATAACAGTTATATGTATACATATATTTAATTTTTCGGCCTATTAAATTATTCCTGAAGGTGTTAGCCTTCTATGAATAATTTTCTCTCTTGCGTATAGTTTGCAAAGTTTTAAGAATATTGGTGTGACATGAAGATTCAAAATAAATTAACCGTGAGTTATATTCGAATAATTCGAAACTCAACGATTATGATTGACATCTAAGAATACGCCTTAGTTCCTAATTCATAATAAAGTAAGTCTTCATCAAACCTTACTTGGATTATACATACCGTGTGGGTAAAATCCTTTTGTTATCCAATCCTAATTAAATTAGAATTCATGGAATGTCAAAACTTTAAATTTAATATTTTTCGAATCGTCAATCAATATGTCTTGAACTTGCCTTAATGAACTCTTTATGTGACATTTATTTTGCTTTGATCAAAGACGTGGTTTTAAACATTTATTGACATTTATTTAGGAACTCAAACTTGGATAAAGTTAGCGAAAATACTCAATTCTTTTGAACGAGTTAATAGATCCTATTATAACTATATTCTGAATTCTTATATGAACTATGCATAACTAAACCAGCTTTATCATACAAGATATGATTAGTCATGTACTTATACACTGTATGAACTATGCGTGTCCATATAAAATCTGACTCTGACGTCTCAGATTAAAGGATCACATCGCACATTAATACAATCTATTCGATAAATTATTAACCATATGCATACCATTTGATTTATCGTTTTTTGGTTAAGTTTGATAAATAATCCTATAACTATAAATCCGTACTAATGCCCTTGTGATATGACTCTCATTGTCACCCTCACTAATACCATATTATAATATTCGTAGACGGCATTTAATATGCCTACTATGTGATATTAATACTTAGTCTATATCACTTTTGTAGAGAACAAATTTAATAATTTTATTTAACTATTAATTAAATTATTTGGATAATTTATATACATATTTTATTATATAGCATGAATAAATAAATGGAGCAACATACATATGTGAATAAAGAATTTTTTCTTTTATTTATTATATAAATATTACAATATTCACAAGCCCTAAAACAAACAACGCGAATGATTTCTAGGGCATACACTAACGTACACTAATATATACAAAGTGATTCCCCACATTTCGTTGAAATAATGTAATAACATCAACCCATTTTTAAGAAAATACATAAGATGACGGCACGAATATATAAACTTAAAAAATTTGATAAGATGAGACAAACTTTAATGGTTATTCTCGAATTAAGCAATTGTATATTTTCATTGACATCTGACAATTGGAGAGGTGTCAATGATTTGTATTATATTTGTATTACTTATCATTAGATTGACAAAGAATGACAATTAAATAAAATAATTATAGAATTTAAATCTTTTGAATTTTCACACATCATAAAGGGTTATCATGAAAGTTATTAAGAGTATCACACGAGAGTTTAAGATTGCAGATAAAATTCTTTGCATTTCATTCGATAATTCATCAAATAACATATCTGCAATTCATTTTCTTAAAGATGCACTAAATCTATGCTTAGAAGGAAATTTTTTTCACAATAGGTATGCTTGCCACATATTAAACTTATGTGTGCAATATAATTATCAAATAATGAAGTCAATAATTGATGCAATTAGGAGTGTTGTGTTTCATTTAAAATCGACTCCAGCTAGAGCCCAAACATTTAAGGAATTCTGTCATTAATACTGGTTGAGGTATAAAAAATTGACTCTAGACATGCCAATAAGGTGGAACTCCACCTATTAAATGGTCAAAAAATAATTTGCCTTACAAAATTTCAATAATAGAATTTTGGAATATGGAAATGAGTGGTTATGAATTAACTAAGAAATATTTTTGAGCTGCAAAAATTTTCTTGCAGTTTTTATCAATATTGAAAGAAGCCACATAACTTTTATCTGAGCAATATTATCCAACAACGCATCACATAATTCCTACATTATGTAGTGTTATATATGTTTTTAAACAATACATGAAATATATGACATTCACCGAAGTAATGTCATTCATGATAGATAAATTTAAAAAGTATTACGATGACATACCCTTTTTATATTGCATTGCACTATGTCTAGCCCTAGGATGAAGGTTTTTGATTGTGAAAACCTTATAGAATAATTTTACAAATTCTTAGATCTAAATGATTCTTAACATTTGAGTTGCGAAACCTAAATATGTATCCATCGATGTAAGAAAAATTTGTCATCAGATCTTTCATGCCTTTTCACTTGTACGAGATTGTGTACTTTGCAAGTATTTATACATCTACTGGTCGTGAGGGCTTTTCTTTCTCTTCCTCTGCTCTCATTATTTCTAGTAGTGGTTAGAATCTGTACACGGAAGTTAACAAGAGATCAAGAAGAACGTCATCGTCATTCAATGAGTTCTCATACTATATGCAAGGTCCAATCGTTAAATCGAAGTCAAATTTCAACATCTTAAAGTGGTGGAAGGAAAATCACAAGCTTTATCCTATCTTTGTAAGAATGGCACGAGACTTTTTCACACTACCAGTGTCTACAGTTTCAACAGAAAATGCATTCAGTTTGAGCGGCCGAGCATTAGACTCACGTAAAATTACAATGACCCTGGAGGTTTTGGAGATATGAATGTGTTTCAAGGATTGGGTTTACAAAGAAAATAGACTACAACAATTTCAGCAGCAATCAGCTCCTACAGCTGACTTTAGCTATGAATGTGATGAGAGAGAGGAAGATGAAGACTAAAAATGACGATAGTCAACTGCTACTTATAGATAATTAGGATTTAAATTTAATAATTCTTAATGAGGTAAAGCCCAATGTCGCCCTCTTTGTAATTTTTTTAACTAACTTATTATATTTTTCTTTATTTATTATTGTAAAGTATGATTGAATATAAAAAAAAAATAATTATGAGGTTCAAGCTGAAATGTCTCTTTCATTGTACTTTTTTAGTTAATTAATAAAAATTAATACAGTCAGATGTATTTTTTTATTTATAATTTTTGGTATTTTATAAAATATTTTATTTATTTTTAATTAAATTGAAAAAAAATTGAACCTGACAAATCTGTTCTATCAACTGGAATCAAACCGTATGATGAACCAGACTGGAATCGGCCTAAAATTAACCCAAAACCGAACAGTTTGAAGAACCGAAACTGGAACTGAATTCGGACATGCCTGACTTATTAACGGTTTCATCACCTGTTTTAGTTCAGTTCAATTAACTTTGACCCGCCATAATTTTCGATTTGAGTCGGTTTCATCCTTCTTAATTCCTTGACTCGGAGTGAACTGGTCCAAAACCGCCGGTTCTGAATCGATAGACACCACTACTTCTAGTTAGAGGAAGGTAGATATATCTTTTCATAAAATTTATCAAAAATAAAATTACTATAAACCTTACATAAGGTATCCGATAAAACTCTTCTGCATTATGGTATCCATGAGCCATACTAATCAATTCTAAAAGCAAATTTTGAAGGGGCTCACATGCTCAGCTATGAGCTAACTGGTTTCCAATATAGATCGAATTTCTGTATCAAACTTAATATAAATTTAAGCTCATTATTTACTGTTGACAACAATGTCAACACACATATTTGTTTTATTATGAGTCGATTTTTTCTTGATTTAGATGTTTGTTCAAATAAGTCACTTGAATATGAATACTGCAAAAAAAAAAACTATTAAAATAACTCCTATTTAATTTGGATGTCCTCCACGTTAATTTCCTTAGTCCTCACTAAAATAAATCTCCTTAATTTGGTAAACTGCAAAACAAATAATGGCCAAAAGGTGGGGGTGTCAAATCAGCACCTAAATCCGATGCTTAACTCAATTTCAAGAGTTTGATTTATAATAAAATGCAAGAAAAAAAAAGTTTTTTCAAGTGTAATTTTGATCCAAAGACAATATTCTAGAAGTACGTATCCATCTTCACTGAAGTAGTTTTGTATTTTTGTAGAATTAAAAATAGAACTGGAGTCAATCCTAAAGAGTCTTCGTTTGTGGGGATTATGACCCTTATCTCATCCATAAATGGAGATCATTCGTTGGTTGTGTCAATCATGGTCCTTATCCCCTCGGTAGGTGGGCATCACAAGGATTGTGATAGCAAAAATTTACCTTATCCGATACCGCTTCTAATAGCGACGAGTTATCGGTGTTAAAAATTAAAAAAAAAAGTTTCCAAAGATTTTTGCTTCATCATTCAACTCCAACTCTTCCTAGATGTTTAGAACCCACAAGTGTTTAAAACCCACGATTATTTGAAATTCACATGTGTTTGAAATGACTACTTAAAATCTACGATTGTTTGAAAACCTTAGGTGCTCTTGAATAGTAATTGTGCTCGTCTTGAGCATATATGTCACTTTATTATTGTCGATTTATTATCTCACTTTTTCGACTTCCTGGTTTTATCAAGTCTTTTTTAATCTTTTAGAATTACCGTGTCCATTTTTGCCTCGTAGAATAATCAACCATATTTTAGCCTCACATAATAATTGGTCTTATTTTGGCATTCTAGAATAATTAGGCTCGAGCTCATTTCAACGTTGTAAAATAATTGAGTCTATTTTGACCGAAATAATACATCTTATTTCAATCTTATAGAATAATCGATCTCATTTCGACCTACCTAAAATAATTAGACATGTTTTGGCATTGACATTTCATCGCTTTAACATATAGCTTGAGCATTCATTTCGTATAGTTTCAAGTTCTTTAATTTTTTTTTTCTATATAGAGAAGTAATTTTTTATCAGCAGTTTTTATAGATAAACAAATTTATCACCCATTAGCTATAAGCAAACTTATTAGCCATAAATAAACTTATTCCAGTCAGCAAATTTATTAGTCAAAAATAAAATTATTACAATTACCAAATTTAAGTTTAATTTATGATAAACAATAAAACATGTTTTTAATAATCAATATTTGATATATATGCATAATAGTCATAAGGAGTCTCACTTTCTTTATTTAGACCATTTATTTATAATTTCGTAATTTTTTCTTGAAACAGTAAAAATCTGATTCACATGAATTTGGTGAGATTATCTTTAAGTAGGAAAATAAAATATAATTTATTTCATACTTTTATTCGGTGGTATTTATCCTTTTAATAATTCTAGATATATTAGAAATGTTGAAAGAAAATCCAATTAAGGTAGCGAAAATCCAGAGACAACAAATTCTTTTCATAAGAATTCGTTGGATTGCATAAAAGACAATCCAATGATTATTTCTACGGTAGCATGATTTCATCGTGAGGTGTTCTTCTGACTTTTGTTAATATTTAGAGTTAAAAAAAAAAAAAGGACAATTATAGGAATAAATAATGCCCAAATATAGATGGACTGCATTGCATTGCAACAAAGGGAATACTGTTAACACAATTTCTGTCCTAAGGCTAAAATTGAAGGTTGGTGTTTTTGAATGTGGTTTCCTGGAAAACTGCACGAGAGAGTTTTCTCTATTCCAGTTCCTATTTGGTGGGCGGGCGCTAACTGCTTTCAGTTTCCAGTACGCAAACATATGCATGCTCATTTTTGGTCGCATTCATTTGGCAGCAATTGTTTAACGTTGACAATTAACATTTTGGGGTTTAGTGTACTGTTTTTATTTGATTTTTCTAACTTGTTTGTGGAAAAGCTAATCACACGATCTTTCTATATTACTTCCATTATTAGTTAATTATAAACTACTTTATCTATTTAGTTTATATCCTGGAAAAATGATATTCATGTCATTTAGACTTTGAAGGTTTTCTTTTGGTGAAAAATCACACATGACATGAACATGAAATTGCTAACGTTTCACCTTTTTAAGTCAATAAGATAAGTTTGATTAATAAGGTTTTTGACATGTACCCAAATGTCAAACTACATATGCTAGCTGCTGTTAATGTAACTTTAATTTCAACTGCTTAATACACAGTTAAATATTGTTTACTCTCTTTTCATCAGAATGAACTACCCAGAAATCTTATTTGTTGGCTAGATTGTAGGGTCCAGGTAACTTGTTAATTATTTGCATAGTGTTACAGAGCAAATTTAAATATTCTAGCATATCCATGTTTTTTTTTTGTGTTGCAGATAAATATATATATATATATATATATTATATCCCATTCAAACATGGAATGGGATATACATACATGCACATCTATTGATTTGGCTATTATTAATTTAGGTTATGTTTAAAATTGAACTGCTGCAACTTTTTGTGGCATGTTTTAGAATCTAAAAAAGGTCTGTTGCATTCACACATAAATACTCAAATAGCTAAAGATCGAAA
>JAXCLQ010047633.1:6570-19880 GCA_035584115.1 Cedrela odorata | reverse complement strand
TTCTTTGTATTTAACTTTGCTAGTTATTTAATTATCTTTTACTCAATAAAAATTATGAAATATTTTCAATATTTTTTGTACTTGGTCAATGTAACAAAGGTTTTAAGTACAACAACTAATTTCATTGCATGATTATCATACAACAATCTCCTTGATCTCCGGCCACTTCTATTTCTATAATTATTGAGATATGATTTTATAAATAATTTTTTGTTAGGTAATCAACAATATCAATATAATTTTATTTACAATTATAATTATAATTATATTTAATGAACTCAAAGGAATTAATTAATTAAACCAGAGCACTGAACACCCTGACAATGTCCAATTAAAATGATATTGATATTTTGTCAAAAATAGGGGACTAATATGAACTTTGCCCATGATCGATTTGGTCAAAAATAGGAGATTCATCTGAACTTTAGCCAAGAAATGTTATAGAATTCATTGGATCAATATGGATAACTAAAGTGATATTGTTTCAAAAACAGCGGACTCATCTGAAATTTTCCTAAGAATGAACATATTTTTTTCCCCCTAATTCGTCTACTTCTTGGTTCAGTTCACCAAAGTTTGGCAATGGCTTATGGTGCTACACAATACATAAAAATGTTATGGCAATTTATATTTTCTATGTGGCAAAAAGTTTTGTAAATTTTTTCTAATATTATATTAAAAAAAATTCAACAAAATTTGAATTTTAAATCTCTTAAACATTAAAATAAAATAAAAGATAGTATGAATTTGTGATTTTACATTTTTGTTAATTGTCCAATAACTCAATTAACGGAGTTGACGATCTTAAAAATTTGAGAGATTTAGGAAATAAGTTTAATAAATTTAATCTATATCTCATATTAATATAAAGTAAAATAACACATTTTTTTTTTGGCTAGCATTTAGCATTAGTTTAGCTATGTACTACGAATTCATCTCCACAAGCACAAAGTGTGTTAGAGATTTAGTCATTCACATGAGTTTCACTTTTATAATATAAATAAATTATAAAACTTATCTCATTGTTGTATAAATTGAGTTGTTATTGTGGTGAATAAACTACAGATTAAGAATTTTAATTCTTCATTGATTTGGGATTGGTGAAATAATTGGTTACCGATGACTTTTACACGTAACAAATATAATAAAGACTGAAGTTCTTTAAAGGAAATCTTTATTATAAAGGAAATTGTATCATACTAGAATTTGAAATAGAAAATCTCTTATATATATATATATATATTGCAGGACGACTCTTTTTCTTACAAATTCACCTTTCTCAATCGATTTCTTGTTGTCCAGTTTTTATTGATTAAGGATGACGATGACTTTAGCACATAAAATAAAATAACAGCTCTCTTGTTAATTGTAACTCTTTTACAGAAGATTTTGGACGTGGATATTGACATGCCCCAAATTCCCTTAATTTTATAGGTCGTTGATACAATTAATTTGTTTACGGCAGAAGAAGAAGATGGTTAGGAGAAGATGAGAGGAGAGTTTATTATGTTGATAAAATTGCTACCCTTTTATTCACTTTGTTTTGACTATATATATAGATATAGCCTTACAACTGGTAGAAATACTTAACAATAATGTTAAGGAACATGAAATAAATTAGGCAATCATTTTGCCAATAACAACTAAAACAAACAGACCGAGCCACTAACAGCTAAAACAAGCTGACTGAGTCCTATGTTGCCACCTTCTTGAATGAATGCAGGATATTTGAAGTGGACACGTTTCCACCTCTTTGCATGTATGCGGGATATTTGAAGTGGAACATATCATTCCCCCTTGTTAAGGATCCTTGTCCTCAAGGATGAAATCAAGATATGTCTTAGAAAAACGCTATGCATTCTTCTAGGTTGCATCATCTACTGACGCACCTATCCATTTCACTAAAATTTTATACTTTGGACGGTATGTTCCCTTGCGGACCACACGTCGATCTAAGATAAATTCGGGTTGCGGAAGGATGGTCGAAGTATCCGAGACTGGGGGTAGTTGGGTTGAAGTAGGAGTGATTGGTCCCAGATGTTTTCGTAACAAGCTAATATGAAACACATTGTGAATCTGAGAGCCAGGGGCAGATCCAGTCTATAAGCTACTGATCCTACTCTCTTAAGGATTTGATATGGTCCAAAAAAATGAGGGGCGAGCTTCATGAAGCTCTGAAAATTTACAGATGTCTGGCGATAAAGCTGTAGTTTCAAATACACATAATTGCCGACTTCGAACGAGACCTCACGCCAATGTTGATCAACTCGGCATTTCCTACGATTTTAGGCTAGTTGTAGGTTGCGTCGAAGCTTATGCAAAACAGCATCCCGATCACGTAAGTACTCATCCACGACTTGGACGTGGGAGGTTTTCGAAACATACGCCAAGAAGGTAGGTGGTGGAATGCTGTAAACTGCTTCAAATGGTGTCATCTTGATGGAATAATGAATTGTTGTGTTATAGCTAAACTCAGCCCAAGAAATCCAATCAAGCTACTTTCGTGGTTGGTCACCTGCAAAACAGCACAAGTATTGTTGAATGGAGATTCAATTCATTCGCAGTTACTTCGAGATTCAAAGGAAATAAGAAATGGGCTATAATAAAATAAAAAATAAAGATCAATAGAGAATCAATTCATTCACACAATTACTTCGAGCGAAGACCGATTCTTAAATTCAAGTCTCTTGCTATTAAATGGTTCAAAGAATGGTAACCTTTTCTTTTTTCTTTTGAATTTCCTCTTTTTTAAGCAAATCAAAGTGCATTCTTATATGCATGTCTGCACAAAGTGCGGGCTCAAATGGACACAAGACAAGAGTTCTCCTTTCAAATCAAGGGATTGAAATAATAAATCAAGCGAAAGAAGATGGAAAAAATTTGTACCACTATGTTTTTTAGAATTTGTTAAAAAAATTATTATTTTATTATTTTTTTTAAAAAAATTTAAATTAGTGTTTTAGTTCTAAACTCTTTTATGTATTCTCATTATTTTATCTAGTTTTGTAGTACTTTATTATTCCCTTTTTATGTATTTGTGAAAGTAGAACCTATAATTAAAATACGATATTAAATATAAAAAAAATAAAGTTTATAGACTATTTCAAATTTATCCTAATGTTGAATTTAATATTTTACTTTATTTATTATTTAAAATTTATAATATTATTATTTATAGTAAACAAATGCAGATAAATATTACAAATTTTGAATTATATTTTTTATTTTTATTAATGAAATATTTTTATATTAAAATCAAGTGAGTTAGTGATGGTATATAACAAAATAGAAACGGCCCAATGACTTTATATTTTGTTGTTGTTGGGCCTTAAATATGAGCCTCTTGGCCTAATTAATTTGGGCTTGAACTGAGGATAAGATAGGCCAGGACATAAGAGAGATAATTATAAAGAGTGAAGAAAATTTAAATTGGTGCACCACCGTATTTTCATGCTCTAACATTGTGGCCACAAAACATGGAGAGACTTAGTTTATGACTAGAATGACGCCATAAAATTATTTAATTAATAAAATAATTATAAATTAGTGTTAAATATAAAAAATTAAAAAGAATAGTACTATTTAATTATTTTTTTACTTTATTTATTTTTTTTCATTTATCTTTTTATATTTATCGTTAATTCATAATTTTCTTTCCAGGATACACTTACAAACATGTATAAATGTGTATGTACATAATTTCATTTTATACCAATTAAATTATATTTAGAAAAAGATTCCATTTATATATTTACATATTATTTAAATAATAAAAATTATTATTATAATATATTATTTAATAATAAAAAAGGTATTTTTAATAAAATTAAATCAAATCAAATCTGTGATTGCAGAGTTCCATTGCCAACTTTCATGGAAGGAACTATCAAGTATATGCTACACGTGGCAGAGCGTTGTGTGTCGTCGGAGGAAGAAAGTCATCCTGGAATTTCGGAAATTTTAATGGGGGAAGCTTGTTTTGTTGATATTCGACGAGTTCGATCGATTCCCGCGTGTATGAATCTGTGGGGAAGTGTTGTTAAGTTGAAGAAGAAAAGGCAGAGAAAATAGGCTAAGTGTCAGGGAAATTAATTCAGGGGGAAGAATATGGTGATATTGAGAGAGATTTTGGCAGAAATTGCACTGAAATGAACTGGGTTACGAGCCAGGGTGAGTCTGAGAAACTTCGTGGGAGAAGAGAAGAGAAGAGAGATGATGAGTTAAATGTTTGAATGTTCTGTGTGAATATAATTTAATTGTAAAATTGCAAAGAAAGCATGGAGTCCAGTCTAAACAGAAGATTCCCAAAAGTTGGTGTTGGAAATGGAAGAGAATATATGAAAGTCCTAAGTTTTGGGTTGATGCATTGTAATTCCCTTATGGCATTATTAATTAATAAGTGGTATTTTTTTTTTCTCTTGATATATTTCAATCCTTTGTCCTCATTGTGATAACATTGTGATATATTTCAAGTTACTATTTGAGGCTAATTTAGAAAATTAAATGTTAGCAATAAGGAGATAAAGCGATTGAAATTAAGAATTTTAATTCTTCTTTGATTTGAAATTTCATATTTTGTCAAATGATTGATTATCGATTTTTATACATATCAAATATAATGCTTGTAATTCAGTACGACTAAAATTCTTTATTGTAAAGAAAATTGTATAATACTAGAATTCAGAAAAGGTCTTATATATATATTGCACCATCGATGACTCCTTTTCTCACAAATTTATTTTTTAAACTCCTCTCTCTTAGATTTCTGCTCTCAGCTGTTGGTTGATTAGAGATGGCTTTAGCATATAAAGTAATAGGTCTCTTGCTTATTGCAACACTTTTGCAGATTTATATTAGTATGATCGTGATTTCTTCATTTTTTATCATTCTTTACAATATCGATATTGGTATGCTCGTGATTTCTTTATTTTTTATCATTCTTTTTATTATTATAGTAGTAGAATATCTCTTCCAAATTTTTTTTGTACGCTTGTATTATTTTGGTGGTATACATGTATATCCTCCTCTTTACGAGGATTTCTTTATACCCTACATGCATACCCTCGTATTCGCATAATCATAAAATAAAAAATTAGTGTTTGAATATAATTTATTCTTTTTATTTAACAATTTTGCTTGTTATTTAATTATCTTTTACTCAATAAATATTATGAAATATTTTCAATATTTTTTGTAGTTGGTCAAAATGTAAAAAAAGGGTTCAAGTACAACAACCAATTTTATTGCATAATAAATAAATAATCATACAATAACCTCCTTAATCTCTGGTCTGGCGACCTCTAGTTTTATAATTATTGAGATATAATTTTATAAATAAATTTTTGTTAGGTAATCAACAGTATCAATATAATTTTATTTACAATTATAATTATAATTATTTAATTATATTATATTTAATAAACTCGATTTAGGACAAATTCTTGGAATTAATTAAACAAACTGTAGTCCATGACAAGTTAAAGCACTGAACATTCCGACAATATTCAATTAAAATGATATTTTGTAAAAATTGGGGGACTCATCTGAACTTTAGCCAAGAAATGTTATAGAATTCATGGGACCAATATCGAAAACTATCCAATTAAAGTGATATTGTTTCAAAAATAGCGGACTCATCTGAAATTTTCCCAAGAATGAACAAATTTTTTTTCAGTAATCCGTCAATTCACCAAAGTTTGGCAATGGCACCAAAGTTTGGCAATGGCTTATGGTGTTAATCAGTATATAAAAATGTTATGATAATTTATGTTTTCTATGTGGAAAAAAGTTTTGTAAATTTTTTATAATATTATAAAAAAATAAATTCAACGAATTGTAAATCTCTTAAACATTAAAATAAATAAAATATAGTACAAATTTGTGATTTTAAATTTTTGTTAACTGTCTAATAACTCAATTAACTGAGTTGATGATCTTAAAAATTTGAGAGATTTACGTTACAAGTGTAATAAATTTAATTTATATCTCATATTAATATAAACTAAAATAACGTAATTTTTTTTTGGCAAGCATTTAGTATTAGTTTAGTTTAGCCATGTACTATGAATTCATCCCCTCAAGCATAAAGCGTGATAGAGATTTAGTCATTCACATGAATGAGTTTCACTTTTATAATCTAAATAAATTATATAATTTATCTCATTATTGTATAAATTGAGTTGTTATTGAGGTGAATATACTGAAGAGAAAGTGAATCACATTAAGAATTTCTTCATTGATTTGATTTGGGATTGGTGAAATAATTGGTTAATGACTCGAATTTGAAATAAAAAATCTCATATATATATATATATATTTATTGCACTATGGGCAACTCTTTTTCTCACAAATTCACCTCTTTTGTCAATCGATTTCGTCGTACACGTTTGGTTGATTAAGGATGGTGATGACTTTAGCAAATAAAATAAAATAGTAGCTCTCTTGTTGATTGTATCTCTTTTGTAGAAGATTTTGGACGTGGATATTGACATACTCGCAATTCCCTTAATTTTTATAGGTCATTTTAGTTTATTTTCTTTAATATTTATCATTCTTTATAGTATCATTGCATTCTTTTAGTGGTCTATGAAGATATTCTTTTTATTTTATGGATACCCACATAATTGTGTAATACAAAATTAGTGTTCAAATATATATATATATATATATATATTCTTTTTATTTAACTTACAATAATTTTGTTACTTGTTAAATAAATATTGTTTATTTTGAATCTATTTATATTAATTTAGCTTGCAAATTTTTTATTTTTATTTTTATTTGATTTGTATTTATGTATTTCATCACCCAAATAAAAAGTAATAATTATAAGCAGATCTAGTTAAGATAATCCTTCTTTGAAACAAACACTTTAGTAATAATAGATTAATTTTCTGACAAATCACAAGCATAACTTTAATTAATTAATTACTATTAATAATAATTATTTTTTATATAAAGAGAGATTTTACTTATTAATGAAAAAAATATTTGTTATTTTCTAATTAAATTTTATCACACGAAATTAAATTTTTATTTTTTTACTATAATTAAAAAAATTCTTAATTACGTTTTTTTTTTAATTTTTATTTTTAAAAGTTCTAAACTCTTCTATATATTCTCATCATTTCAAGTTGATGAGTATAGAGTTAATAAATTTTATGAAAACATCCATCTAGTTCCGTAGTATTGTATTCACCTCTTTCTGTGTATTTGGGAAAGTAGAACCCATAATTATAATGCGATGTTAAATATTAAAAAAAAAAGTTTATAAACTATCTTAGCATTGTTGAATGTGATATTTTATTTTATTTATCATTTAAATTTTATAATACTATTATTTACAGTAAACAAATGCAAATAAATATTATAAATTTTGGATTATATATTTTTTTATTTTTATTAATGAAGTATTTTTATGTTAAAATTAAGTAAGTTATACAACAAAACAAAAATGGCCCATTGGCTTTAAATCTTCTTGTTGTTGGGGCCTTAAATATGAGGTTACTTATTATTTACTAAGAAGAAGAGAAAATGAATCAAATTAAGAATTTTAATTCTTTATTGATTTGGGATTAGTAAAATAATTGGTTATCAACTTTTATACGTAACAAATATAATGCAGTAAAACTAAAATTCTTTATTGTAAAAGAAATTGTATCATACATACTAGAAGACTGATATTCTTTATTGTAAAGGAAATTGTATCATACTAGAATTTAGAATAAAAAGTCTCATATATATATATATATATAATATGTATATTGCACCATGGATGACTCTTTTTCTCACAAATTCACCTTTTAATCTCTTTTCTCAATCGATTTCCTGCTCTCCACTTTTGGTTGAAGGATGAATTTAGCAAATAAAATTGTAGTTCTATGGTTGATTGCAGCTCTTTTACCGAAGATTTTCGACGTGGATATTGGTATGCTAGCCATTCCCTTTGTTTTTCTTGGTGGCTTTTGCTTATTTTCTTTAATATTTATCATTCTTTCTAATATTCTCGTATAATTTATTTTCTTTAATATTTATCATTCTTTTAATACCTTGGATTCTTTTAGTGGTCTCTTTTCTTTTGGTGGGTACCCACATAATTATGTAATACAAAATTAGTATTCAAATAAAATTTTTTCTTATACTAATAGAATTTTGTTAGTTGTTAAATTGTGAACTATTTCCATTTTTTTTAGTTCGTCAATATATTAAACAACAAGAACAAAAATAGGTTTAAGTACAACAACCTATTTCATAACGTGATAAATCTATAATAAAGATTTTCAGTCACACAATACAATAATATTAAAAAGCTACGGCTACCATATCAATATAGTTTATTTTTAAATGTAATTATTGAATGAAATTATATTTAATGAACTTGGTTTGAAATTAATTAATTAAACAATAAAATTAACTTATCTATCATTACCTTTGATAAAGAATTTAATTTAATTTAATTTAATTAATATTGTTTAATTAAATAAATTTGATTTTTGTGATGATTTACGAACGATTTCACTTAAAAACTTTGGTGATTTTTATCCATTTATATATTGTATAAAAAAATAAAATTTGATAATTTCATATCTATTGTGTTCGATTATAATATAAAATTAAATTATATAATTTTATATCTATCATATCCAACTATAATATAGCTTTGGTATAAAAAAAATTAAATTTGATAATTTTATATCTATCGTATCCAACTATAATATAACATTGATTTAAATAGAGTCTCGAAATTAAATGTGATAATTTTATATCTATCGAAATAAATTATAATATAATTTCCATCTCTAAATTAAATGTGATAATTTTATATTTATCGAAACAAATTATAATATGATTTCCATCTAAGTAGATTATATAAAAGAATTTAATTAAGATAAAAATGTTAGATATTATTCATAACATTGGTGTTTTTAAGAAATAAATTAAATATAAATCTATTTTATTTATTTAATATTTTATAAGTAAATTTCTTATAAAATAATTTCAAATTATTTATTTAATATTCTTTTTAAATAATTTCAAAATTTAATAAATTTGTTACCTTTTTGTTCGCCGCGAAAAGAAAAAAACAAAAAAACAAAAATCTTGAATCGATATTTCTATCCAAGAACCAACAAATAGACACATATTTCACTAACTTGACATGACGATATTGATGATATCATGTTGATAATTTAAACATGAAATTGATGATATCATAATATGTATTTATATGTTTTCGATGATGACTGAGTGTATTATAATGTTAAATTAATATGCAATACATGACGATATTGATGATATTATATTGATAATTTAAATATGAAATTGTTGACATCATAATTTGTATTTGTATGTTTTCGATGATGATTAAGTGTATTGTAATGTCAAATTAATATGTAATAATAAGATTAAATAAACTTATTAAGAGTCAAGTAAAGTGTACATGAATATGTTTATACAAAATCATTAACAAATCTCCATGAAAAGTGTCTTTAAAATTCAATAGGATCTATATATTGAAGTAAAAGATCGATACATATAGTGAATATATCGATACCATTAAAGAATAGATCGACACTTTCGAAGTATGTCAATATTAGGAAGTAAAGAGATTAATATGTGCTAAGACAGAAGCTTTATACAAAATACTTTAGACAAACAGATTGATATCTGAGCTATAAGAGATCGATATATGTCAATTATAGATAGTTGCAAAATAATTAAGGAGTAAACCAGATTGATACCTGAGCCAGAAGAGATCGATACATGTCAATTATAGAGAGTTGTAAAATAATTACGGAGCAGACCAGATCAATACTTGAGCTAGAAGAGCTCGATACATATCAATTCCAGAAAGTTGTAAAACAATTACGGAACATACTAGATCGATACCAAGATAGAGGAAATCGATACACTTCAATTCCAGAGAGATGGAAATTAATTACGAAGTGAATCAGGTTGATATATAAAGGTAAATGAATCGATACTCAGGACCTAGATTTAAAATGTCACAAATACAAATCGATACATATCAAAAAGAGAGTGATATTTTTTTCAATTTAAAGTTCAATAGTAACTTCTGCAGTATTTATGGTAGATATTAAATGTGTCAAATTAAGCTGTTAGTCACAAGACTCTTCACAAAGAGAATGGATATAAATAAAAGACAAACAGAAAAAGAGAAAAATAGTGCATTATTGTGATCAATTGAAAGACATTCTTAAAGTAAATAATGTTATTTTCTCTCACTACTGTAAAATTTTTATTTCTTATTATGAGAGAATTTCTTTGTACGAGCATATTGATACATTTACTCTAGTGTAAGAGCTCAAAAATAGAATTATATTTCTGAAATTGTATTAGGTACATTTTCACTCGAAGTTAAAAAGAATTGTTTTTGGTTACTCTTCACCTGTGAGAAAATAAGTGTATGATTACCTTTCACCTCAAAAGGAGTTGTAGTGAGTTTTACTTTATCCGAAGAAGAAAGGAGATAGTTGAATCTTGTTGGTGATCCGTAACCAAGAGAGTGGACGTAGGTCAAGCTTTGCTGAACCATTATAAACGCTGTGTTTGTTTTTTTTTTCTCTACTATTTATTTATTACATTGCATTCATTTTAAGTTTTTAAATTTCTAAAAATCCAATTCATCCCTCTCTTGGGTGTTGCCAACTAGGCCAACAGATATTTCACTTGAAAGTTGATAACTTTCTTTGCTATTCTTTTCTCTTTCATTCGTTTTATTTTTCAAACCCTAATTCGAAACCAGTCCTCTCATCATTCCAAAGGAAATAAGAAATAGATAAGGGCTATAATAAAATAACAAATAAAGATCAATGAAGAATCAATTCACTCACAATTACTTCGAGAGATAGCCTATTATGCTCCGAACTTGGAGTTCATTCGTGACAATTGCCACAGACCTTCATGATACACTTTATACACTCAAAATGTATCAAGAGAGTTTGTAAGACTTTTCTGTAAATTATAAAATCTTGAAAACATTTTACAAACATAATTTCCATCCATGAGAGTATTATCAAATAATTGATCTCCGTAATTAATTCATCAACAATAAATATTAAATAATATAATAATACTATGAAAAACATTTTTCAGTCGGGTTGAACAAAAAAATAAATATTTACATAACCATTTAAGTTACAAATCATTTTCAAATTTCAAATAAAATATATCCAAATAATGCATATCTCTAAGAAAATACATATATTCAGTGGATCTAAATTACATGTGTGATTCAAGAAATAAAATCTATCCAGAGTGTCGTAGGCTTTCTACTGTTACCACAAGCCCAGCGAAGACTAACACACCTAATCTGAAAGTTGTAATTATGAGGGGTGAGTATACAAATATACTTAATGAGTAAAATAAAATACGTACGTGTATATACACACACACACGCGCGCACACACACACACACACACACACTTAATTCCAAATTCATGATATTGAGATTTTTCTCTAAATTATATTTAAAATATATATTTATATGTTTCTTAAATCAAATAATCATAAAACAATTTAAAGATAGTCTGCGTACAGTTTAACACAAATAAAATCAGGCTAGCCATACTTTCTTGATTATTACCTTAGTCGAGGTAATATCAAAATCATTAATGAGTCTTTTCATGCATGCAACCATATTTAACAAATTTTTATAAAACAGAAAACCATTTCTTATGCATTGTAAAATAATTTATTTTATATAAAAACATGTTTTTATAAAATTTACTGCTCGTCTCACTGATGTTGGCTTTGAGTAGTCACTTGATGATACAAGTGGCTATTCTCATAATCCGTAAAATCTATGAGATCCCTATCAAGCCCCAGGACTTTCTATAGGATTTCTATAATAGCACATACGTGCATGGCACACAGTAAGCTTGCCATGACCCTTCCTCTTTATACCAGCCCCACTGCGAATTCATTCATCAATGTGGCCTCTTAATAGGTCCTTTTATAGATACTTCTAAGTATATACAGTAAATAAACAGGCCCAAAGGCCATATAACTGACCCATTGATCATATAACAATATTCGGCCTTATCAGCCTCATCACCAATATATATGTATTAAAATAATTCATTTTCAAAGCAATAATATAAACATGTAAATCAAATCAGGCCTCCCCGGCCATTTCAACATGTATTTCAATTAAATAACAAAACAGTAGACCACACAACCGTTTATCCTAATATTAATGTATATCATTTATAAACACATTCCTTTCGAACTTTCATTAACAATAATAATTATTAGTTTAATACACAAGTAATACATATATGCATAACATATATATTTACATATTCATGTATGCATAAATTTATTTACTGCAAAAGGAGGGTAATCATCCCCACTACGCGTCCTCACTCCTACTCAGTGTTTCACTCGAGTTCTCGAAACTTAGTACTTCACATGCATAAATTTATAAATTCTAAAATTTGAATAATTAAACTTGAATGCATTAAATGCAATTAATCGTGAGAAATGTGGATAAATTCTTTTAGTTGACACTTGACACATATCTTGAGACTTAACTAATTAAGACTATTTATCTAATTTTTAACAACGAAATTCCATGACCAACTTATTCTAAATTCGCATTTTTATCTAAGACGATTGTACATATTCTAACCATCATTTCATGCATATTTATCATTATATACTTTTTATTTTCACAAACTTGTACAAATCTATATTTCTTACGCAAAAATAAACGAAAATTTTCGAGTGAACAATAACCTTAAAATTTCAATATGATCAAAATCTTAAAATCATGCCTATAATAAATAAATAGGCTTACCTGTAACTTGATGAAACCTTTAGAAACCTTAAATTGCCGTTTAATTAGAAAAATCCCAATTTTCTTATTTGCTTTTCTTCGTTGTTTCTAGCCAACAATGATATCAAATTGTTGAGAGAAGAATAAATAATCACTTGAAAACCAAATTTGAACGAAAACGTTAAAAGATTTGCCGAGATCTAAGGAATACTGTGAGAGATAGAGAGAAAACGAGTTTTAGAGTGAGAAAGGGTGAATGAAGAAATAGAAATCGATTAAAAATTAAACCCTCTCATGGGTATTTATATAAATGAGAAAAAATACCGAATTGCCTTTGAAAATACAAAAATAATCCGTCAAAATTTGCCCTAATTTACATTCTGTCGACCTAAAGTATTGATATTTTTAACTAAAGTGTCGACACTTTCATAGAATGGGTCGATACTTTTGGAAAACAAAATGTTCTAATTATTTTGGGGCAAAGTGTTAATACTTTTGAGCAAAGTATCGA
>JAXCLQ010047622.1:0-19881 GCA_035584115.1 Cedrela odorata | reverse complement strand
GATATAGATGCCATTTTATTAATCATAAACTAATTTACAATAATTTACAAAGTTATATATACATTAGGATGATGTCCATAAACCATATGACACGATTAGTTCTAGGGCATATCTCCAACAAACTATCTATATAAATCCACTTTATTTAGTAATATATATAAATAAAATGATAGGTTCATCCATCGATCCTATCATATCATGTCCTATTCTATTTTAATTTTGATATCTAAAAAAGAATCGATTAGTGGAGAATTTTTTGGTTGTGTATTAGGATTAAAATGATCAGAGAGGCCTAATTTATTTATACGATTTATAATTATTGTTTAAAAGTAATTTGATTTATGCATGTACATTGGTGATGAGATCGGTAAGGCTAGTTATTGATATATGGTCAATGGTTCTGTTTTATAGCCAGTAAACTTGTTTATTTACTGTAACTATAGGGAAGTAGCCTATGGACGGACTTATTGAGAGGCCGCATAGGTAAGTTGAGCGGCAATGGGACTAGTGTAAGGGAGAATATCCATGGCAAGCCCATTGTGTGCCATGCACAGATGTAGGGTTATAGATACCCTACGGAAATTCTTGGCAGCTTGATAGGGATATCTTGAATTTGACGGATTATAAGGACAGTCACTCGTATCACCAAGTGACTATTTGGAGCCAACATCAGTGAGACAAACGTACGTTTTTAAAAGTGCATATTTTACAGAAAATAAACAATTTTATAAGGCATGCAAAATAATTTTCTATTTGATAAGAATTCATTGCATATGGTTTTATGCATGAAAGACTCATTGATGATTTTTATGTTACCTTGGCTAAATAGCAGTCGAGAAAGTATGACTAACCCAGATTTGATTATTTAAAATTGTATGCAGACTTTTTAACTGCTTTTGGTATTTGATTAAATGAACATGTATAGATACTTTGGAGTATATTGTAAAGTAATATGAAAATCTAGATTTTGAAAATGCTTGTACATGTTTGTCTATATGTGTATGTATTTACTCACTAAATATAGTTATATACTCACTCCTCACCATTATAGCTTTCAGGTTAGGCACCCTAGTACTCGTCGGACTAGTGGTAGCTGTAGAGAGCCTTCGGCATTTTAGGTAGACTTTCTTCTTAAATCACATATATATATATATATATATCTTGTCCTATTGGATAAATGTATTTTGATATTATAATGTGTTTGTAAAGCCAAACGATTTATGTGAACGTTTATGTTTGTTTAACCCAAATGAAAATGATTTCTATAATGATATTTTATTTATTTGATATATGTTATGGATGAATTGATCGTGGATGATCAATTCTTTGATAATGCTCACATGGATAAGAGTTATGATTTATAAACTGTTTTCAATATTTTGTGTTTGACAGATAAAATGAAAGTCTTATAATCTCTCTTAATACATTCTGGGTGTATAGGATGTATCATGAGGATTTGTGACGATTGTCATTAGTGGACCCTAGGTTTGGGCCATGACATCCCATGTTTTGTTCCTCATAAGTGCATTGTATACATCTACCATGGTTAACTTCCATTTGTGATCTTACATGCTTCTGCTGCATTCTTTGGTACAAATTCTTCTCGACATATCTTTTTCTCTCAATGTGATATAATTTGGGCTTAAATATGTCGTCCTTTGATCTAGTTATCATAGGGTGTGTCTTTAAGGGCTAATTTTTTTGGTTTTGTGTATGAGTGGAAGTTTTTGTTTCATGGTTTACTTATGGTGCATTGTTTGATGTTTTTGGGCTATCTACTTGCATATGTTGACTTCTTTGTGATTATGTTGTAAGTTTTTATTCAAATGATGCAACTGTTATTATGGCTTGAGATGACATACTATTTATTTTAGTTCTTGCTGCAATAGACTGTGGAACAAGGAGAAGTTGTGAGTAATCCAGAGTGTTTGTGCATAAAGTGAACTCATCCTCTTAAGTGTTTAGAAAATTTGTTTTGTATAGAAAAAATTTGTTTTGTATAGAAACTTTTGTTCATTGTAAATGACATGTATAACAATGTAAACCTTTCTTGACCTATTTAGTCTCTACCTATAGCCTTTGTGTTTTTAGTTGTATCATATGAAGGTATACTAGTGGTATGGAATTGCAGCTTGTGCTGATTGTAAAGCATAAGGTATAGGTAGCATGCTGAACCAAAGATCTTTAGGAAGTTATAGTCTGGTTGCTAGTGATAGATCCCCTCATAGGGAGTTTGATGGTCTACAGTAAGCCATTTGTTCATTAGGTAAACTGATGTCTCAAATGCTTCTTACCATAACTTAATTGAAAGATTGGCTTGTGCAAGATATGTTAAACATGTTTCTATAATGTGCATTTGTTCCCTTTCTACAATTCTATTTTGAATGAAGGTGTATGGCTAAGAGTGTCTAAAAGTGATTCCTAATTGTTTCAAGGTATATTTCAATGGTTTGAACTCACTCCTCATGTCTGTTTATAAGACAATAATTTTCTTGTTCAACTGTCTTCCAATTTGTGCTTTGAAGCCTATGAAAGTTATTGATGCTTGGGATTTGTTCTTAAGAAGGAAAATCCAAGTGAATCTATTATGATCATCAACTACACTTATGTAGTATTTGAAGTCATTTCCAGAATTGACAAGAGCAGGTCTCCAAAAGTCAACAGAGACAATTTTGATACTACTAGCTAATGACTCTAAGACTAACTTGAAGCTATCTAGACTCTAAGACACGGACTCTAGTTTATTGACTCTTTTTCTTGCTTTCATGTCTTTCATTTTCCTTTTCCTCTTGAGATGATACAAGTCATTTTTAGCCACTCTTTGCAAAACACCTTCTAATTCTTTGCAACATCCTCAAATTCAGAGATGTTACCGGTAGGTAACAGAATTTGCTATCACCCTAAGCCGTAAACATATTATCTAAATGCCAATGCAAAACATGCATGCACTATACATCTTATAACACATAATCATGCAGCTCAAGCGGCAATGTGCCTCCACTAATATGATACATAACAAGAGTACTTACTTTACAATACATAATGTATTAAATACACAATCGATTGAACATATTCATAAATACAACACTCGACATCATATTGGACGTCATGTGACTTAATGAGACATACAATAATATACATAACATAAACCTAATAACCCTGGTGACTGCGAATTTGTACCCTCTCCTTACCTTATGTCTTCAGGCTAGTAGAATGGCTCATCAAATATAGAGCCTTACAAAACTAGAAAATAGAGGGGATGAGTCTAAAAGACTCAGTGAGTGGATGTTAAATGAAATATTAATACATAAATTTCATATAAAACACAATAGCCATATATATATATATATATATATTCATATGCATATAATAATTTTCCAATTTAATGTTAATCAAATTCAACATACTTAGAAGATACATCATTATACATACAACAGTATAAGAATTCTGGTGTTTATGAGTATTACATATTGTCATCCCTCTAAACATATATTTAAACTCTATGATATTTTGGAACATTACATATCGTTGTCCCCTTAAATACACCTGTACCCATCTCGGTATTTAAAAACGTTACATATCGCTTTCCCCCTAAATACCTCTCTGTACACTTCCAGTATCAAAGGGCGTTACGTATTGTTGTCTCTTTAGATATATCTTTGTAATCTCTAGTATTTAGAGGCATTACATATCGTTGTTCCTCTAAACACCTCTCCATAATCTATGGTGCCTTGGGGCATTACGTATCGTCGTCCCCTTAGTTCCGGGTCAACAATTACACAAGCGTACATGGTCATTATAGGCAAAGCAATTTAAAAACAATCAAGCCATATCAAATAGCCATACTATAATCATGAAACAAATAAAGCACATTTACACACTCAACCATTAACCTTATTGTTTTCTTGCTCATTTATCAACATCCAAATAACTATCTATAAAAGGTGTAACGTGCTAGTCCTCATTGACATTCTTGATCTCGATTTCATTAATAATACTAGTCACATGTTTCATAAGGTTATACTATTAAGGATCATAACCTTTATAACACAGTAGCTAAAACATGCTTAGAGAGTTTAATCCAGGATTTCAAGTATATGTATGTCAATATCAGCTTCAAATAACCATTCTTTACATTCATGTTTTAATTTAAAGCAATAAATCCTTTATATAAAATCAACACAAATCATTACTTCTCATTCTTGAATGTATATCCGTCATAATCATTCATACATATCATGAAAAATATCTATCATAACAATATATCATAATATATATTTATATATAGATCATAACTATATATCACAATTACGTATATACATCATAAACATATGTATATATATCATAACTATGTTTATATATCCATGTATATTCACATCATAATTATATAAATATATATATATCATCAATATATATATACATACATATAAACATCATAAATGAAAAGTTCATTTTAACAGCTCTTCACACTTGCGACATTTCCTTTTCATTTTACAATTCATGATTCTACAGTCTCACCATTCCTCACATTAAGAAAAATAAGAAAGTACATGTCTTTTCACTCACCTATATGCCTCAAAGGTCCATCATAGGCTATTTGCTGTAGCCACAAAATATCAAATATATATATATGTATAATACAAACACATTTACAATTTTTTTAATTCGAAACCACATCACCATTACCTCTATTTATAAATAAATCGGTTAATAAATTTTCCATGTATTAAGGCTATTTCCATAGTTTTAAACACACTAATATTTATATAAATTAACCATAAGACAGGCACTAAACACTCCCAATTATTTTCACCCAAACTTGGCCTACCAAAATCACAAGTTATTTGATTATCGCCGAAATTTAAACTGTAAACCCCATGAAATGACAATCTGGATTATTTGTAATGTGGAATGTTTGTAAACTCAATTATTTTTACGCAAAGACATAATTTTAACATTTTCATAATGCACTTAAAGATGTATTTTTGAAATCTAGAATATAAACTTATTCGTATTGTTCGAAAACTGAAAAAGGGACTAAACTACATAGTTTTCAGAGACCAAATCGCAAGATTTTTAAATAATGAAAACCAAGTAATATAGCGACTGTAGTGGCATTTTAGCAACTGGTAGACTAGATGGAGGAACTAGTCGACCGGCAATTTATATGTTGGTCGGCTATAGCATATACTATAGCAACCGATCGACTGGATAGAGGAACTAGTTAACCGACAGTATATGTGTTGGGGATACTATAGCAACTAGTCGACCAGTTTGAGGAAGCGATTGACCGATTTGCTGCGAATTTTAGAATTTTTAAAATTTTTCAAAGATTTTTAAGAGTATTTTGGTCTTTTTTTCCCTCTTCTTATAAAAACACTAATCCTTAATAGTTTCTCATTCATTCCTCTTTCTAAAAACACAAAATTGTTCCTCTCTATCTCTTTGATTTCTCAAATTTCACCCATTTTTCATCAAATTTTCGCCGCCAAATGACTCCCCGTCCTCTCCTCTTTAAATTAGTACTAATTTTGAGCTAAGAAAAGCAAGAAACAACGAGGAGCAAATTTGGATTTCGAGAGAAAATTGGAGTTTTTTCGATTAATCGAGGTTTCTAAAAGTTTCTACGGAGTACCGATAAGCCTATTAACTAATTATAGCCATGATTTTAAGATTTTGTAACATTTAGAATTTTGAGCTTACTGTTCATTCGAAATTTACATTGATTTTACATAAGAAATATAATTTGTGTTGGTTTGCACTAATTATAATCATATGATATTATAAATAAGTGTTGAACGTCATTTGGAATAAGTATATCTATTTAAATGAAAATGAAAGTTTAGGGATTTCAATGATTTTGTGTATGAAATGTTAAATGGTATTAAGTAGTGTAAATTGTAGTGCAGTGATGAAAATGTATGTGAATTTGGAATATTTACGGCCATGGGAATCCGTTGTTAGAAATCGGATAAATTATCTCGTTAGTTAAGCCTTGTAATGTAATGTGTGTCAAATTAAGGAATTTAAACATGTTATTCACGAACATTGCATTTAGTGCATGTTATAATTATTTGAAATATTAAAATTCATGAGACTACGCATGTGTGGTATTAGGCATCAAGAACCCGAGAGTAGAACTTAGTAGGTGTGAGGATTAATTGTGGGAGTGGTGACCCTCCATTAGCTGTGAGTGAATTTTACTTGTTTTCAATATATTGAAATTGTTTTATGAAACTTATCGCTTTATAAAGAAATAATTTTATTATTGTTGTTTTACAATATACATGGATGGCATGTGGATTAAATAAATATGTGATTGGCAATGAGACCAAGTTTGATATTGAAAACGCATGCCTTATAATGTTGTTGAAAATGAAATATTTATAAATGATTTTGTCTTTGGTTATATATGTGGATTGTATTGGTGATATGGCCAAAAGGGCTCGAATGATTGATACTGTAGCTACGAGGAAATAGCCTAGGGACAGATCTATTAAGAGGCTGCCTAGAAGAGTGTGACATAAGTGGGGTAGTTATATGGGTGGATATTATGAATTACCCACCTGCGAAATTGTCGAAGATAGTCATGAGTATTACTACGTGACTACTCCAAGCCAGTGGTGGGCTAGTTTTGAAAAGTACCATGCATTATTTATTCTTAAAAAGAATTGTTTTTATTAAATGAGCATTGTTTTTCTTACATAAAACCCTCTAACGGTCTCGAGGTTACCCACAGCCAAGGATAATCATCTGGAAAGGGAGCCAGCCTAATAATTTACGAATAATAGACCATATTTTTATTAAAATAAATTGTTTTACATGCAATTATAAATAATTTTCTTAAAAGTATATTTTTACCCACTCACGAAGTATACCCCGTATACTCACCCCCTTACCTTCCACTTTCAAGAGAACGAGCATAGTAAAGTACGTTGTTAAGTGGTGGTGATCGATTAAAAGTATAACACTCTCAAGTATCATTATTATTCTTGACTTATAGACTATCTAGATTAGTTCACTGGATTTGACTTTAGAAAACTTTGTATGTATATATTTATGAGTTTGAAATATTGTATTTATGATGTCTCATGTATTATTTATAAATTAAATGTACTTTTATTGTGAAATGATTTGTAAAATGTCTTAGAAAGACAAATGTATGTTGATAATTATACAAGGGACAGGTATCCAAACAGTCTTATATGCTTGAGAGACATATTTAGGGATTAAGAATATGTCTCAAAAGTCTGTGGCGGTTGTCACGTGTGAACCCTACAGGCGGGAGCATGACAATGTAGAAGAATTAGTACTTACTCTCATAGGGAATACTCCTTAAAGTAGAGGTCCTGGGTTCAAAGGGTAGAGGAGGCGAACTTCTGGAGTGGGTGTGAACTTGAGGGAAGGAACAAAACTCTAATTAGGTGTGAACCTGGGAGGACAAATTCTTGCTCAGTGGATTATAATGGTCGGTCTGATAGTCGAGGCGAGTGGACCTTAAAGCCGGGGTCGTTACATAAACTCAACTCAATAACCTCAGCGTTTGCATCAAATCTAAAGGGGTTCCTTAAAACCAAGTAATGTAAGTTTAGAATTATTATAAAAACAAGGTTAGTCCACTCACTTATTAGAATTCAACCAAGTTGTACCAAAGCGCATCATTATTGAATGAATGAATAAATAAATACATATATACTCCACCGCACTCTACGGATTCAAATTTCGGATCCAATTACTTAAATTATATACTTCTAAATGATGTTTTTGTATAACAAGTGACTTTAAACTTGCACTGTACTAAATCAACAATGTATCCCAACCTAAATTTTTAGAGGTACACTTTATTATGAGTCTAGTTTCTACTGCTTCTTACGAATTCATATTTGAGTCCGAACGCTCCAATTATAACGCATTTTCGACACACGACGTAATAAGACAGGATGTAGAACATAAAAAGATAGTTCACATTTTTGAATTTTTTGGGCACACGATGTTAAGCGTCTTAAACTAAATTTCGGCCATGTTATTCAGCTATATGTCTAGTTTTTGTAGAATTTTATGGCTCGTCAATCCGAGACTCAGAACTAGCTCAATTTTCATTTTTCCAAGTCTTGTCTGGAAATTTTCAATAATTGGCACTCACGTATGTCACTCGCACTCTCCCCACTCTTGCCCTGCTCATGTATGCTACCCCAATTATGCCTAACAGTTAAGTTTTACATTTTTCCCACCCCAGAACACCCTCACATGGACACATAATTGCGGCCAACATTTTTCACATGTTTACATTTTAGTTTCACAACACTACCACATTCTAAACTAAAAACCATGCCATTATGAAACCAATTTGACTAGTTAATAAGATGACAGTGCCCAGTCAATTTGCACATGTAATAGGCAAAATTTGTATTATTCATTAAAAAGAAAGATTGAATATTTAAACATATAGCAATGACAAATGTAAAACAGACCTTGGGTGGGAGAATCTTCTAAGACAGGAAGTTATCAGAAAAGCTAAAATTGCATTTTACCCTTTATCTGTTAATTACAGTGCTTAACCCTTGATCTAAAAACAGTGCAACCAATCCAAAACTTACTTTTACTTCAATTCAATAGTATCAAATAAAAATTCACAAATTACAGTGTTGTTAAGCATGTTGGAGATATGCCCTAAAATCAATCGTGTCATACGGTTTAGGAATATCATCCTTATATATATATAATTTTGTAATTAATTGTAAATTAGTTTAAGATTAATAAAATAACATTTATATCATTTTATATATTCAGTTACATTTATATATAAATATTGTATAAAAAATGCAGAATGAGATCCCATGATGTATTATGACATCATAACTCTATCTGCAAGGAGTTGTAGATATGAGTACAGAGTCTGATTTAAATACATTCGAATAAGTTCCCGATTGAGGTATTGTCATATGAGAGTATAACATTGCATGATTAGCATGTTCTGTTACTGCCAATGAATAGTACTGGATGCTAATAGTTAGATGATGAGTCTTATATCACAAGAGCATAAACATGGGTAATACATTGGAGAATATGTTACTGAACGTGACCGAACATAATGAATCATATGAGTAATTATCCATAGTCAATGATACGTCATACAGCCGTATTAGTGCACCATTGGTTCTTTAACCTGAGGTATCACGGCTACCCTCTACATTGAGGCACATCATTTACTTGTGTATATTGCACCGGACTAGCCACCCCTGGTGAAAGAAGCTTGCTGGCTGTGTGTTCTTGGTGTGTGAGGATAAGTGATGACCAAGATGGAATTTGCTGGCTTAGATATTAGAGCTTGAGATTGTAGACGGGGATGTCATACATGGGAAATGAAATCTTTGGCTAGAATACATCTTTCCAGAAAGGTGTTTTTGGATACATGATTCCCGTATATGATTTGAAACCCTATTCTTATGATTGAGTTAGGAGTTTGACGATTCTATGATCCACACTCGATCGAGAGTCGACAGTAGAGGGACATTACTACATGAACATACGACTATATGGATTCATTAATCTCTATGAGCTATGGCATCTTATTAGAGGTTGCGCATAATCATTGGAAACTTACAAAAAATTGTACCAAAGTGATACAAAAGAGTTCGTATCCATCTATGTCCAGCTCATAGTGAATATAGGGGATCACACACATAGTCAGTTACTTGATGATAATGGTATTTGTTACTATACAATAATCATTAATTAGTTAAGGATACTGTGCAAATATTAATCGGGTAGCAATTTGATTCTTTATTGTAAAGAATATATTTCTTGGCTCTTACGTGCCAGCACACGTAAGTGTGGGAAATGTTTCGATTTGTTTATGGGACACCGTAAATATGATTTACGGGTATTGTGATATTGATATATGGGTATTATATTTAATATGATTAATGTAATCATAAAATATAAATATCAATTATTTTAAAATAATAATAAATATCTTAATATTAATTGTTAATATATATAAATATATTATTAAAGTAATAATATATATAATAGATATTTATTAATGTATGTATATATATGTATACTCTCTCCCTTATTAATAATGTATTAATGTATATGTGTATTATTGTAATACATGCAATTGATTAAAAGTAATCAATGCATTTCACCAACCTAAACCATAACTTATGTTTTTTGCATTAAATTCAATTGTTGAATTAGAATGCAATTCAGTTAGTTACATAGGTGGAGTCAGTGGAGGTTTGTCAATAAATTGGATTTGATAAACATAAGGCTTAAGAGTGTTAAGTCTAAAAAAGAAAAATCACCACCTTCTCGTCTTTGTTTTTTGGTGGAAACTGAGTAAGTCTTCTTTTTCTTCAACTGTAAGTTGCTTAGTGAAGTAAACTTAGTTGTGCTTGGTTGTGAACTAGAGCAAAACAAAAAAGAGTAAGCTGCTTAATGAAATAAGCTTAGTTATGCTTGGTTTTGAACCAGAGCAAAAAAGAAGAGAGAGAAAAGAGCATCTGGATAGAGAAAGCTTAGTAAGTTTGTTGAAGCTTAAACCAAAGCTTAAAGATCCCAAACAAACCAAAACCAACATCATCACTCCGACATGTGGACCACCTAAGGAAGCAAGCGAAGGTGTTCTCTTGCTGCACCGGATCACAACAAAGGAGTAAGACTTCTAAGCTTGTGATTTAAATTTTAAAATTGTTTTGAAAGCCAGAACATACATGTGTGCTTGTCGAGATCAGTTAGGGGCCTATTTCGCAGGTCCAAGAGATGGCCATGGCTCCCCTACTGCGGTCACACACCTAGAAATTGATTCCGAGTGTCGCGCTTATACTGCTCATGGGAAACAGAGCATGGTTGGGCTTACTGTTCCGTTAAAAGCAACAATCACAAAATAAAATAACCAACTTTCAGTTACTACATAGTCAAGCTGTAGTTACCAAAATTCCAAATTACCGACCCACAAATAATTTCATTCCTCAAAACACTCAACTTCATGACACAATAGAACAAATCCATTTCACCAAATGTAACGACTAAAATAAAATCATAAGTTAGAGGCCTCCAGACTAGCATTAATACTACCAATTTACCAAACTTTAGCATTGCAAAAACCAATCAATACTAAGCTAGAAACCAAATGGAACATTGAACTCACTTGATGCTAAACCTTCAACAGCTTCGGTTCTAAGTTTCAACAGAGGATAAACTGAAATACCCTTAAGCAAAACCAATCTCCTTTTTCCTGTGTTCTTTCTTTTGCTCTCTCTCTCTATTTCTTCTCCCTTCTCCATTTTGGTTTCAATAGAAAATAAATCTCTTTTGGGAACATTTGTTGAACAAGTGGTGTGCCACATTGTCTTCAAATTGACCAAAAATCACCCGGCCTTTTCTTTCTCCCCCATGGCCGAATTCTTCTTCTTTCTTCTCCCTATGATCGAATTTTCTTCTTCTTTCTTCTCCCCATGGCTAGATTCTTCTTCTTTCTTTTCTTATCTCAATTCTCTTGTTTCTCTTCTTTTCTCACCTCATTTCTCTTAGTTTTCTTCTTTTCTCACTTCATTTCTCTTATTTCTCTTCCTTTCTCACCTCAATTCTCTCGATTTTTCTCCCTCCTTCTCTTCATTTCCCATTTCTTACACTTTGTTCTTCGCTCTTCTAGAAAAAAATGGCTAAGACTTGTCTTTTGAAAATGATTTAATAACCAAATGAAATACAAACAAAATGCATTATTAAACTTAATAAGGTGGGCCAGCCAAATTAATTAAATCGGGCCTAATTTGCCTTTTGATTTTTCTAACCTAATTATCATTTAATATTTTAAAAATTCGTAGCTTAATTTGGGCTCAATTTTCATTTTTTAATCTTTCTTAGCCCAATTGCCATTTAATTAGCTTAAAATTATTAATTTGGAAGATTTATTTATTTAGTTAATTTTTTTTAGTAAATCTTATCGACCCATTAGGCCAAATCTCATGTAATATCATTTAGCCTATTTATAATTAAAGTACTTTTTAAATTATTTATCTGTTACATTAGGAAAAATTTTATCCTTGTCACCAAAATTTTATTATAATTATTTCGTAAAATTTTAGTCGTTACATTCTTGTCATTTACAATAAAATCAATATCATCAAATTCAACAGACAAGTTATTATCATAAGTTAGTATTGATATGCTAAGGAGGTTTTTGGTAATGTGGGGAACATGTATAATATTTTTCAGTTTTAATGGCCTTTGATTGCTAATGTGAATGATATTATGTCTTATGTATAAAATATCAACTCTCGTACCATTGTCTATAATCAAATTTTCTTTACCTTTGTACTCAATCTTGTTAGAGAGGTTGCTTGCTCAGCTCACTTGTTCTTGGTTGGTGGCACCACTATCAAGGTACCATCCTCCTTCTCCAATTGGTTCTTAAGTTGAGATAAATGCAAAGGTTTGACCTTGGTTACTGGTGCCTTTTGGTTCAAATTATTGATCAAGTAGTAGTATGCCCTCCTTTATTGCAAATTTGGCATGTTAGTTTGGATTAAGTTCTACCTTGGTAAGACCTTGATCTACCTTTGCCTTTGTTACAATCTCTAGCCGCTTCTGGCCCTTAGCTTCTACCTTTTTGGTTTTTTATTTTTTATTAGTTTCAGTTGTTGCTATTATTATAGTTTATTGCAATGTTTGTTTTAATCTTAATGTCATTAGATAAGTTGTTATACTTCATCCTACTTTCAAAGACAAGCAGTTGTGCAAGTACATCCTTCAAGGTCATGAGTTTAAATCTTGAAGAAATATTCACCACTAAGGCATCATATTCAGATCCCATTCCATTAAGGATGCATTCCACCAAGTCTTCTTCATTGAGGCTTTTTCCAGTGACGGCTAATGTATCTGTAATGCTTCTTATCTTTAATAAGTAGTCACTGATGGTCAGGTTTCCCTTTTTAGTGTTCTATAGTTAGTTTTTAAGCTGCATTTGTTGGAGATATGCCCTAAAACCAATCATGTCATACAGTTCAAGGATATTATCCTTATGTATATATAATTTGTGATTAATTGTAAACTTGTTTATGATTAATAAAATGGCTTTTATATCATTTTGCATGTATAGTTACTGATATTTATTTTATATATAAAATGCAAAATGGGACATCATGATGTAATATGATGTTAGGACTCTATCTGCAAAAAGTTGTATAGATGAGTACGAAGTTTTGATTTGAATATGTTCGAATCTATTCCTAGTTGAGGTAATGTCATATAAAACTATAACATTGCATGACTGGTATATTTGATACTACCAAAGATTAGTATTAGATGCTAATAATTGGATGACGAGTCTCATGTTACAAGAACATAAACATAGGTAATGTGTATAAAGAACGTGTTACTAAACGTGACCAAACGTGACAAATCACATAGGTGATTATCCACAGTCAATAATACGTCACATAGCCGTACTAGTGTACCACTAGTCCTTTGACCTAAGGTGTCACGGCTACCCTCTGTACTGAGACATATCATTCATTTGTGTATATCGCATTACGTTAGCTATGCCTGATGAAAGAAACCTACTGGCAATGTGTTTAGGTGTATAAGGACAGGTGATAGCCAAGATGAAATCTGCTAGCTCAAATTTTAGAGCTTAAGATCCTAGGTGGAATTGTCATATGCGGGAATAAAGTCTTTGGCCAAAGCATATATATCCGAAAAGGTGTTTCGCGTATATATGAATTTTGTATATGTTTGAGGTTTTGATCCTATGACTGAGTTAGAGGTTTGACAATACTATGACCCGTACTTGATTGTGAGTTGACAACAAAGGGACTTTATTATATGCACGTATGACTATATGGATTCATTAGTATCTGGGGGTCATGACATCTTGCTAGAGGTTAGTCATGATCATTGGAAACTTTGGTTACAAAGAGTTGTACCAAAGTGATACGAAGGAGTTCGTATCCAACCATATCTAGTTCACAGTGAACCCAAAGGTCACACACATTAGTTGGTTACTTGATAATGAAGGAGTTTGCTATTATACAATAATTATTAATTAGTTGATGATGTTGTTCTGATACTTTGATGGAATAGTAATTTGATTCTCTGTTATAAAGAATATATTTCTTAGCAAGGACGAGCTAACACTCGTAAGTATGGAAAATATTTTGGTTAATTATGGAATATCGTAAATATGATTTACGGATATTATATTATTATATATATTGATATAATACTTTAATATTGATTAAAGTAATAATATAATAAAATTATCTAATATATATGTAATGATTATAATATTGTATTATATACATATATATATTAAAGTAATATATATATATATGTATGTCTAAGATATGTGTAAGTGTATAAGTATATATATAATGATATATGTATATTTTACATTTACTCTCTCTCTCTCTCTCACACATGTCCATCAATGAGCTTGACATTTGGATTGCTTTTGTTCAAATTGTTAAAATAAGAAGTAAGCCGGCAAGTGAGCAAGTGAGTAAGTAGATTGCTTTTGTTCATTTAATGAAATGAGAAAAGGAAAGTCGATTATGACAATTTTGTAAGAAAACACTCAAGTGTTGAGTGTTAATAACAAGCATTGGGATGCTATGTTATCACTAATCCATAATCCAAGTAAGAGACTAAATCGACTCAAGCTTCTTCTTTTCCTATTCTCTCTACATTCCAGTGAGTGCAAATCATTGGAGAAGGTTTAGTGAGGTTTTGGTTTTAAACCAAAAACTAGTAGAGAGAAGAAAGAGGCTACAAAGAGAAAGCTACGGTTTTGGCTTGGTGAAGTTAAAATCGATCCCATAACGAAGCCAAAACCACCGTCACCAACACCGACGTGTGTAGACCCAAAGAGGCAAGCGAATGAGTTCATTTGCCATTTCAATTTGCTAAGGAAAGAAGTAAGACTTCTTAACTTTGCATTTTATGTTTATATTTGAAAAAGTTTTAAATACCAAAACACACACATATACATATCTAGATCCAAAGGGTGGCCTTTCCACATGTCCGTGTTATGAGCATGGCCTCCTTAGTAGCGGTGGAGTGCTTGGGAACGGATCAGCACATTGTGCTATAGAGCATGGTTTTCTGGCTTGTTTCCTTCAAGTGGTATTAGAGCACTGTCAACATGTGTATGTGCGTGTGTTTTGAAACAAGTGATGGGATGTTGATATATGTTTATATGTATGTTTGTTATGGCTTATGAAATAAATGAAGTTGTTCTCTGTTGATTTGATGTGTTTTGGAAACACTAAAAATCGATAAAAAGAATAGAGTATCGTTCTGGACACACTGAGTATCCATACCTTTGTGGAAAGTATCGATACTTAGAGTAAAAAGACGATTCCAAATTGCCAAGTATCAATGTGTTTAATATGAGTATCAGTACTTTTGTGAAAAGTATCGATACCTGCAATGAAAGTGTTGATACCTGAGTTCTAGTATCATTCTGGATGAGTAAATATCGTTACTTCGAAAGGTAAGTATTGATACTTACCATCGTAATGGAAGTGGGTGTTGGCACTTTGAGAAAGTATCGACACTTGCTAGTTAAGAGTATCGATACTATAAATAGTAAGAAGATACTTGTGAATTCGATGGAAAGTATCGGTACTTTTAGGAAAGTATCGATACTTCCCAAATAAATGCGTGAATATCGACACTTTGGGAAAGTTTAGATATTTGCATGCATTCAGTGGCAAGTATCGATACCCTTGAGAAAGGTATCGACACTTGTTACTAACACAAGACCTCTTTAGATAAAGGATCGATACTTAAGTCTATAGGGGCAATTGGATTGACACCCTATAGGAATAGTGTCGACCTGTTACTATTCCTGTCCACTATTATTAAAAAAATAAAAATAAAAAAAAAGTAAAAAAAAATTTTTTTTTTCATTCATCCATAATCAAGAAATATCAAGATATTTCAATAACTACAACTTACATAAGTACTATTTTGAATAGTTAATTTTTTGTTACCGAAAATTTAATTTATTGAAATTAAAATTTTTTGGCTTGAAATTGTTTCAATTGAACAGAAAAATAATACTCTGAATTAAAATTAAATTGAATGGTGATTCTAATTAATTTTAATTCAACTAAGAATTAATAGAGTTCTAGTAGAAGTATACATATAAACATAAAATCAACAAATTGATACAGTATCAATTAATGTTTCTCTCCAATAAATTAATTTGTTAATTTATTAAATTAATTTGATCAATAAGTAATGTGAAGAATTTGAAATTAATATCATTAGATGATATAGATTTTAAATTCAATTACTAAACAATATATGCATGCATATTAATGTATATATTAAATGATACCTAAAATTAAAAATCTCCCTCATATAATATTAGGTTCAATCCTTTCAATACAGTCAGTAGTTATTATCATATTTGATGGGGTAACTTAATACTGTTAAGTGAGGGTCTTACATAGGGTGTCATAGTCTACTTGACCTGTTTCTTGATAAGGGGTCTTTAGCTTCCAATATCTGTTAGGTAAGGGATTTGATTTCATTCCTATTCAAGAAAAAACGTTGGGTTTAGCCTAACTAGGTTGAGGCACCAAAATCTGTTAGGTGAGATGTCTCTTTTTAGAGAAAGATTTATCATGTCTTGTAAAAAATTACAAACAGAAATGAGTTTCTGACTCATTGGGCTTGCTTAACCAATATATATTAGGTGAGGTTTGTGAGCTTGATGAGAATACGATCACCCACGAAAACTTGTAATTAGATTACAGTTTTCTCATTAAGGGAGTATGAGATAAAATTGAAGAGTGAGAGAACTATTTAGTTTAAAGTCCAGAACTGAATAATATGATATATACAATAATACATTCTGATGTATTTTCATTTTCTGCATATCTCTTTTCTAGTGGAAGAATAATGAGTAACCCTCTTCTCAAAATCCTTGATACCCACAAGCTTACCAGACCTAACTATAAAGTTTGGTATCGGAATCTCAGAATAGTTCTAGATTATGAATGCATTGGTTATGCCTTTCAAAAGCCTATACCCAAGTCATTTCTAGATGAGGCCACACTAGAAGAGAGAGATACCTTTCAGAAATAGAAGGATGATAATCTCAGAGCTAGATCGTATATGCTGGCGTCTATGAGTGATGACTAAATCGCCCTTTGTTGGATAAGGGAATAGAGCCAGTGAAGTTCTTGAATTGATACATACTGATGTATGTGGTTCATTTAGTGAAATTGCTAAAAGAGGTTTCTTATACTTCATAACCTTTACAGATGATCATTTACGGTATGGTTATGTGTACTTATTGAAGTACAAATCTGAATCTTTTGAAAAGTTCAAAGAATTCAAAGCTAAAGCAAAGAAACAAACAGGAAAGAGTATTAAGATTCTACGATCTGATCGTGGAGGTGAATACCTAAGTACTGAATTTCTAGAGTTTCTTAAGATTAATGGTATACTTTCTCAGCTTACACCTTCTTATACAATAGAATATAATAATGTATTGGAAAGGAGGAATCGTACTTTATTAGGTATGGTACGATCCATGATGAGCTTCACAGACTTACCTGCATATCTTTGAGGATATGCCCTATAAACCGCAATATACATCATAAACAGGACTCCATCGAAAGCAGTTCTCAAGACACTATATGAGATATGGCATGAAAAGCTTCCAAGCTTTAATTATATGAAGCCTTAGAGATGTCCAGCTTATGTTAAAGTAGTTAACACTAGGAAGCTGGATACTAAGTCTGAGAAATGTCGATTCATTAGATATCCTAAAAATAGTTTATAATATTATTTCTACTTTCATGCTAATCAATGCTGATCAAAGAATTTTGATTAGTATACATGTTAAGTTCCTCAAGAATAAGTTTATTGAGGATGGTGGTATAGGTAAAAAGAATGAGCTTTCAAAGGAGTTTAGAAAGTTTGATGATGATCAACCTCAGATAGATGAGCCTGTTGATGCATATGAACCAGTTCATGTTGATGAACCAGTTCAATCTGATCCTTATTTATCTGTAGATCGAACTCTTCGTAGATCTAGTAGGATATCATGCCTTCCTCAGAGATATTATTTTCTTTTTGAAAATAATTTTGAATTGTAACACCCTATACCCGAATATGTTACCGGCAGGTAACAGAATCTACCATTACCCTAAGCCTCTTTCTAACTTATGTGAATGCATATACAAAATATAAATTCATAACTTTAATAAACTTAATACATAATGCACATACGAGCGACAAACCAAATTTTGAAATAAATAAAATTTTTAATGTAATATAACATTTCATATTTCATAGTACATCATATATTCTAATTACAACTCTTAAGACATTACTATCTGAACCATCCAAGACTCTCGATGCATAATGAACCCATAAACCCTAATGACTATAGTGCGTATTCTTTGTCCTTTGTCTGTGTCTCGGCCATAATGAATCATATTTCTTTACTTTCTAATTATCTGTCCATCTTTTGTTCGCCTGCAACACTGAAAGGTGAGAGGGGGTGAGTCCTAAAGACTCAGTGAGTGGATAAAATTACAATAAGAAAATATAAATAAGGAGTGAGAAAATATAAATAAGGAGTAATAGTATATAATTTAAAAATACATTACTTTCACATTTATAAAAATAAATCATTCTTATTAAACGATAAAGCGGAATAAAAATTTCACATATAAAAACCTGTGGATGTACAATTTTCAAGTCATTAGGCTTGCCAAGAAACTATCCCCCGAGATATTCATCAGTACGCTGCTGATGAACATCTCGAGACCCGCTAACAAGTTATTTTACATCGGTATATAAAATCATTTAGCCCACTCGTTAGCGTTAACCTGGACAAGTGGATGTGGTGCCAAACATCTACTTATCCAGCTGCAACCTCTCCTTTGCCTCTTACCAGATGATAAAGACGAAAATGGTAACCTCTCATTTACCCCTTTCTTAGGTAAGGGTGGAAATGGTAACCTCTCCCTTACCCCTTTCTTAGGTAAGGGCAGAATTTGTGCACAGACGTGCTCAAACTGAGCACTTGCACCAAAAATCTCAAACATAAAATCCACATATAATGTTTATCATATAATTTACATGTCAACACAAATCAATTTATTACGTCTCAATCCATCCACAGAAACAGCTCATGAATATCCAGCACATTTTCTAAACATTACTCTTACTCCCAATCAAATTTATTTTTATTTCAATATAATACAATTATAAACACAGAAATTTATAAAATAACTTAACATTTCTTCCAAATGATATTTTTCAAATATACGATAAAATGTTCATTTCAATAGATATTTATAAAACATGAATAAATTAAGTATTTTGTACAAATAACATTTTGAAAATAAAAATACTTACTCACATTTATATTCAATCAATATTAATAAAACTATTTCCTAGTTTGTAAAACAATAAGTTTTATAAAATGATTTAATAGAATAAAAACAAGTATGATCCACTCACAGATTTGCGCTTATTCGTTTCCAACTTGTTGCCTTTCCGATGGTTGATTGGGTCGACTGTTTACAAATATATATATCCTCTCATTAAAATCTATAATCTCATGTATTTGCTATATTAACAAATAAATACATCATATCCATTGATTATCCTCAATAAAAACAACATGTTTCAAACTTCCGTTACTTAGTTCGAAAAATCACAATTTCCATCTTATTCATCCTACGCATTATCCTTCTGCGACAATAGTAATTTTGTCTTTCTGCTGGGATCAATTGATAATGAATCTTAAACTAAATTTTTTTATATGTTCATCTCTTATCCATCTAGTTTACGTGACTTTTTACGGTGCCTCATTTGGATTTCTATATCTTAATTTATAATTGA